>PVKS010003635.1:0-71706 GCA_004027875.1 Aplodontia rufa
GGGGGGGGATCTAGGGGCTAATTCTGGTTTAAGTGTACATGCATATTGTATTGTTACTTTAAATGTATTTATGGTTGTACAATAACTCAATTCCTTAATATAGTAAAAAAAAAAAAGTTTGGGCTGGAGATATCTAACTATGTGGCCTTGCTTTTCTTTTCTTTTCTTTTTCCCCTCTCTTTGTATTTTCCTGTACATTGTTTGCTAGATTTCTGTTTTGGGATAACCTCGTTGAATTTTTGGTTGTAATTCCCTGGATTCATTTCCAAATATGTGTCTCCTCATCCTGACTTAACTCCAGAGTTCAAGGTCTTTTGGACATCTTGTCTTCTCAGGCATCTTACATTCATTTTGTGTAAAACCATACTCAGTCCTTTCTACCAAATTGGTTTCTATTTTCAGCTTCCTTTTAGGCTTAGTCTTTGTAATACAGAGATGAAAAGTTCTCCACCCCTGGTATTGAATGATATAGATTCCATTGTATTTGAATCCTCTGTTTTAGACTTTCCTTTCTAGAGGGCGAAGTGCTTTTTCTATCTACTCAGAAGAAGTATTTTGTGGAGTAGGTAGTTTGAATGGATCCTTGGTTTCTTATGGACTTTTTATTTTATTTTTTTGAGAGGGAGAGAGAGAGAGAAAGAAAGAATCAAAATTTATTTTTTCATATAGCCTTCGTTGCTTGGACATTTGGTTGTGTACATGGTGCTGGGGATTGAACCCACGTACTCGCACATGCCAGGCAAGCGCCTTAACTGCTGAGCCACTGCTCCAGCCCCTCGTTACTGGTTGTTCTTAAGGGAGGGTGGGCTGACTTCTGTGGGAATGGAATGGCATGAGTAGAATCAGAAAACAAGTTAAGTGCATTGGATGATAGAAAGTTCTTATTTGGTTTTTAGTTGAATGGTAAAATAATAATAATGGATTGAGTTGGGTAGGCAAGGGTTATCAGATGATGGGAATCTGAAATACTAGGAATTTTGACCATACATAGTATGTATGTGTGTGTGTGTGTGTGTGTGTGTGTGTGTGTATTTTTTGGTACTGGGGATTCAACCCAGACGACCTTTACCACTGAGCTACATCTCCTGCCCTATTTTTTTATTTTGAGACAGGGTCTTACCAAGTTCCTTAGGTTCTCACTAAATTGCTGAGGCTGGCTTTGAACTTGTGATTCGTCTTCCTCAGCCTCCTAAAATGATGGGATTACAGGTGTGTTACTGCATCCAGCTCATAGTGTGGGCACCCCACCTCCTTGGTACCAGAGATTGAATATAGGGGTTCCTCTTAACCACTGAGCCACATCCCCAGCTAGCCCTTTATATTTTTTATTTTGAGACAGGGTCTCTCTGAGTTATTGTAGGGCCTTGTTTAGTTGCTGAGGCCGGCTTTGAACTTGGGATTCTCCTGCATCATCCTCCCAGGTCGCTGGGATTACAGGTGTGTGGCACAGCTCCTGGTTTGCAATGTGTTTTTAAATAGGAGTGTAGGTTGTGACTGTGGTGGTACTTTAGAGAAACTTACTCGGGGAAGCAAGTTAGAAATTGTATTGCAATAATCCAGACATGAGTTAAAATGGTTTATACAAAGGAAGAATGCATGAAGACTCTTTAGGAGCTAACCAAATTTGAGGCAAAATGAGTGGATATGAGGGCCAGAAGAGAGGAGGGAGTTTTGGATGACTCTGGTCATTTGAAGCCTGACTAACTAGTAAATTGTTAAAATAGTAGTGTCACTGGAGGAGTTCCTGAAAAGGGGACCTCAATTTAGGACAAAGTGTGAGAGTCCTTGGCATATGGGATGCAAAAGATTTTTAGCATGTACTAATCAGAGACACAGATAAATGTAGGAAAGCAGATACACATTAAAGAGAGAATGGGTGCTATCTCAATGGAGAGATGTCTTTTGGGGTAAAGTAAGAAATACACATTCAAGGGAGAATGTGGGCCATCTTGAGAATGAGAAGGTTTGGGCTAAAGCAATGAATGTACATACATTCAAAGGATATTGTGGGCCATCTTCAGAGGCAGACGCACCATTCCTTGGTGTGGGGTATTAATATTTATAGATGCACAGTTGCTTGGGATGGGACTAGAGGTGAAATCAGGGCAGGGTTACACACTTTTGCATCATTTTCCCTTGGTTTTATCCTCATGTTACTTTTAGCAGGCAAGGGCATGGGTCAAGCTCAGGCCAAGGACATGGGCTGGGTTGCTCACAAGTGCATGTCTGTCTGTCTTGTGTGTGTATGTGCACGGTAGTGGGTATTGAACCTAGGAATTCTGTTTACCACTCAGCTATATCCCCCCAATTCTTGCTAAATTGCTCAAGCTGGCTTCTTATTTGAGATCTTCTTGCCTCAGTCTCCTGAGTAGCAGGGATTATAGGCTATAAATGCTTCATTTGTATTTCAAAGGTTTATGGGCATTTTATGCATTCTGTGAGAAATAGGAAGTCTGTTGGTCCATTTTCAGTATGTAGTCTTAAGGTTCCCATATAAAAGAAAGCCATTTTAGATGGGGAACCATGTGGTCACAAATAATCTGTTTTTAAGCTCCTTATCAGATATCCCATTACACTCCTAGCTATTTTCTGTACCCATCCCAACTTTATATTAGCCAGTTGTGCAGATTGTACCCCTGAGCTCTTCCAATCAAGGGTAGGATTGTGTCAGGTTGGAGATAAGCAGGTGGACTGCCCGCCCAAGTTTGCTTGCTGATCGCGTCCCCTTTTGTGGGTGCATCCTTCTGCAGAAGTAAAGTCTGTCTTGCTCACCCACTTCTGGTCATGTATTTGATTTTCTTACAGCATCTAAGAGTTTTTAATAATTTTATTTATAACAATTCCAAGGATCCTTGGGTGCTTCTCTTTTGAGATGCAAAGTATCTTTTCTTTATTGTATCCCCAAATTCCATTTTCAGTGGCACCTTCATCTTCTGGTGATGAGTTAGAAAAAAAAAATCAAGGGGGCTGGAGGGCAAGCCCCTTATGGCACTTGCCAAGCATGTGCAAGTGTGCAGGTTCAAACTCCAGCACCCATGTACACAACTAAGTGTCAGAGCAATGAAAACCATGTGAAAAACTCAATATAAAAATGATACTTTCTCCCTCCCTCTCCCTCTCTCTCATTGTCCTTCTCTCCTTAAAAATAAAAATTTATAATTTAGCACAGGGGAGGGGACCCTTTCCTGTCAACGGGCCCTTTACAAATTTGTGGAAGAATTTTTCATTGTGTTTGTTACACTAACCTTCCTATTCACTGCATGTTCTCTTTGCCACTCCACAGTTTTGTGGGCAGAGTTCTATCCATAACGTTGGTAGAGAGCACCACTGTATATCAGAAAAGTTCAGTATAGTTCTAAACAGTGTTTATAGTTAAATAAATCATGGGTACTCTGAGGAACATTAAGAAAAGAGGAAAAGAAAAAATTTGATGAATGCTGATGTAATAGAAAGGAAATAAAGGTAAGAAAAAAATCAGGCTAGTGCTAGTCATGGAGGAAAAGGGGGGAAATAGTTTTATGAGAATGCAGTCTTTGAGAGGTAGAATGGTGTGGTGGAGCATCAGAATCCTGGTTCAAAACCCTGAATTGTTTTGTATCTAGGCCTGACTTTTAGGAGTTGGAGACTTTTTAGGAGGTTGAGCTGAAAACCTTTGGAGAGGTGACAAACTAATTCTCATTTCAGTAGCTCCCTAACTTCCTTAGAAAAGACTTTCTTTTAAATTTATTTATTTATTTTAGAAGGAAGTATTTAGAAATAAGGTGCATTTTCCATTCCAATCTAATTTATAATTTCGACAGCCATACTTCTTAGATTTGCTGTTCATATTTGTTCATAAAGGAGTGTGAACACAGCACTATTTGGGGGCAGTGTTGGTTTTTGATAATTAAGTCACTTGGTGTATTATTCTTATGTTCTTAAGAATTCTTCCGAAATTTATACTAGGAAATAATTTTCTTAGGGAAATCATGTTGTAGATGGTAGTTTAAAAACCGTTGTGCATTTTAATGTGCATTATGGTAATTTTGCAGTACACAAAGATTTAATTTATAGGCTGGATAATAATGTGAACTGGAGCAGGATTTCCTTGCTTATTATTATTCCTTAGATGCTGCCTAAATTCAGGGCTTCTCTTATAACTCAGGACTGGCTGCCTGCAGTTGGGTAGCTGGTGTGCTACACAATTCCAGGGGCTCCATTTGTATTGTTTTTGTTAATTGCACTCCTTAGTTTTATAATTACACAAATTTTTTGGCCTTATGTGATGGATTTGTAGTGAGTTAAAGAGGAAAAAATTAAATCACGAAGTATGATTTTAATGTTTTAATAAATACCACATTGACTTTTTATTTTTTTAAAGAGAAAAAGTTAAGTGTTTAATTTTTTCATGTGGGTTTTGTTTTTCCTCCACTTAGTTTTGTATGTGGTGCTGAGGTCCTTGTGTGTGCCAGCCAAGCACTCTTCCAGTGAGCCACCTTTCCAGCCCCCCATTGTTGACTTTTTTTTTTTCTTTTAAGATAGAGCAAGAGAGAGCATCAACTTTATTTATTCTTTTCATCTGGCTTTTGTTTCTCCAACACTTAGTTGTGTATGTGGTGATGGGATTTGAACCCAGATCCTTGTGCATGACATGCAAGTGCTTTAACCACTGAGCCACTGCTCCAGCCGCCTCTCCATTGTCTTTTAGTTGAAATTTAATTACTTAATAAATTTCAGGCTGGGGGCTGGAGCGG
This sequence comes from Aplodontia rufa, assembly GCA_004027875.1. Classification (NCBI taxonomy): domain Eukaryota; kingdom Metazoa; phylum Chordata; class Mammalia; order Rodentia; family Aplodontiidae; genus Aplodontia; species Aplodontia rufa. The sequence goes on from PVKS010003635.1 coordinate 4,734, forward strand.
TGGGTGGCTCGGTGGTTACGGCGCTTGCCTTGCATGTGCTAGTGTACGAGTTCAAACCCCAGTACCATGTACACAACAAAGTGTCTGAGGAATGAAAGTCACATGGAAAACTACATAAAAATTGCTTCTCTCTTTTTCTGTCTTTCATTGTCCCTCTCTCTCTTAAAAAAAAAAAAAAATTTCAGTCTGGTTCAAACCCTGACTTGGTTTGTAAATTCAGAACAATTTTCCAGTGATAAGAAGTCTCTTAGTTGTTTGAGTTTAAAACATTTGGCTAGATGGGGTTTAAAATGGTGGAAAAAAATGTATTCAAGATGTTTTGCATTATAAAAAATTGATATAGTCTCTTCAGCACTGTCTGGTAGCCATGTAGGTCCATACACTTCTAAAACGCATACTGAACCGATAAGTAAGGTCATACGGTTGATTGGTAAGCAGCATACTTGTTTTAACAGTTGGTGTCTTACCGGGTTGTTGAGATGTACCAAAATTTCAGTTGAACCTAAATGCATCTGAGGCTTTTCTGTGCATTCCTTAGAAATTATACTGTCAAGTAAATTCTTAACACTTATTTTCTTATGATTTCAAATTTTTGTTTTAAATTTATTTTACATTTCTGAAAGGTTATTAGATGTATTTAGCAAAGAAATGCAGTAGATTTTTTATTATATAGTATATCACTTATGCCTATGTTTTTTTAAAAATATGATTATTATTTTCATGTTTGGTATCATGGATTGAACCCAGGGGTCCCTAGTGTTTTTTATTTTGAGATAGGGTCTCAAGTTGCTTAGGGCCTTGCTTAAGTTGCTGAGGCTGCCTTTGAACTTGGGCTCCTTCTGCCCCAGGGTCCCAAGTTGCTAGAACTACACGCGTCTGCCACTGCAGCCAGCCACTTGTACCTGTGTTATAATAGGAAAGTAGAATTGAAATAAATTGGTTAAGATGATCCTAATGTTTCAGAAAATCTGATTCGTACAAATCACTTTTCAACCTGTCATTGTAGACGTCTCCCTTCTTTCTTTTCCCTCTCTCCATCGGTACAGTTACATGTCTTTCAAAGCACTGATTATTCAGCAGTTCTTAAGGGAGTGCTCCAGTGTTTTCTTATCAATTTTATTTTTTTTTTATTTTTTATTTTTTTTAAAGAGAGAGGGAGATTGAGAGAGACAGAGAAAGGGAGAAACAACTTTATTGAGTTTTTCACATGGCCTTCGTTGCTCCAACACTCAGTTGTGTACGTGGTGCTGGGGTTTGAACCTGGGTTCTCGTGCTTGCCAGGCAAGCGCTGAAACTGCTGAGCCACCGCTTCAGCCCCTCTTATCAATTTTAAATTCAGTGGTTTGGTGCTTGTGAATCTTTTTAATTTTTTTTTTTTCAAAAAGAGAAACAATTTTTATTTCTTTTTCCATGTGGGCTTTGCTTCTCCAACACTCAGTTGTGTATATATGGTGCTGGGGTTTGAACCTGGGTCCTCTCGCACATGTTGGGCTAGTGCTCTAACCACTGAGCCACCGCTCCATCCCCTTTGAACACCTTTTAAGCTGCAGTTAGAACTAACTAAAAATAAGCTTATGTGCAGACAACTGACATAACTGCCACACAGCCAATGACATTTGTAACATAGCATCTAGTTAAGATACATTCTGATTTCAGTGAAATGAAAATGTAAAAGAAAAATGTGTTTCATGTTTTCTTCAAATCACCAGTTCCTTAAAGGTGAGGAGGGCACTAAGTTTAGCTTGTGCTTGAGTCTGGGTTGTGCCCTTGTCCAGCCAGGTGATGGAGTGCATCTTAGGGATATTTCATAGCATGTTTGCATTTCTTTACTGCATTTTCCATTTTTGATGTGGAATATTTTATGGTATATTTACAATTTTTTAAAGCATTATCTGTTTTCTAAGTTGTACTCTATTAAAATTGTATAGTCCCCCCTGCCCAGATGGGGTCTTGCTACGTTGCCCAGGATAGTCTTTAAATTCTGATCCCCGGACCTCAGTCCCTGAGAATCCGGGAGAACAGATGTGTGCCACAGTGCCTGGTTTACAGTTGCTTTTGAAATGTCACATTCATGAAATTCATTAGCTTACTATTTTACTTTGATAATCCAAAATGATTTTTTTGAAGCCTCACTAATGTATAAAACTGTGATAGTGTGGAAGAGGTGTGGCAGATGCTGTGCAATAGGTGAGGAGAGTCCTTATTTTGTTATCCCTCATGGTGAAAGGGAAGCTTTTGCAAGGAAGTAATGGAAACTAAAATGTTTCTCTCCCCACTGCTCCAAGGCTGAAGGAGAAAATCCTTTCATGTGCCCTATAGAGTCTGCTTCTACCTGTTTTAGTAGTTTCATCCTATGCCATGCTCCCTTTCTCAGATAAACATAGGATGATAATGATTTGGAGCGAAAGGGTAGATTTATTCATTTTACACTGCCTGCTATACTGTTATAAATAGGAATTTAAAAATCTAGTTCTTGTTACTCCTGTTGAGAGGAACATAAGCAAAGCACTCATAGCTCTGGTTTCTGACTTGGAATTCTTCATTTAATGTTAACTAATTGTATGGAGCTATTTTTCTCTTTTAACAGGTTTCTCTACATATAAAACTCTTTGTAAAAATAGAGAGAAGAATGGCAGCGGAGACACAGACACTGAACTTCGGGCCTGAATGGTGAGTTTTTAAAATCTCATCTTGTTTGATATTGGTTGACTAATACAGTAGGAAGGTATTTGTTCAGGTACTGGGTGGTATGTATACATGTACATGTTTTTGAGACTGCTTCATGTGCCTAATTGAGAACTAGTAATAAATTATATTTGGTAAATGACTGCATTTCCAACATTCATTGGAATGTTTTTTCTCGTCTGGTTTTGTAATGGTAATGAAATTAAATCTCTCCACAGCTCCTCCACCCTAGAAAATTGTTTGTTTTATTTGAGCACCTGTGTAGGTGCATACTTTTTGGTTCATATTAAATTTTATATAATTGTAATGCTTTAGTGTTTTCTGCTACATTTTGTGATTGCTATTCATAGACTCATTTGAAAATCTTTTTTTTAATGGAAGTATTATTTGAATTTTATTTTATTGAGGGGCTAGGCAGGTGGTCCAGAATTATACTGTCTGTTAGCAGTAGCCCATCTAGGACTGAGTTAGCATTTTCCATAATAACAATTAATTGACCTTTGAGTCTCTTACAGATGTGTTTGGACCCCGAATATGGAATTCTCATGGAATTTTGAGATCCATCACATTGTAGTGTGACTTTCCCCCCTTCTTCCTTTCCCCCAAAAGTTGGTGATTGAAGATCCTCTCTTCAGTGGCGTGAATAATGATAGTTACTTTTTCTGTTCATACCTTGAACAACCCCTTTGGTAATGTCAGAGGCAGTGTCTAAAGTAGATAAATTGGACCAGTGTCTTAAACATCCTTGATGTTCAGGTGCTGGTGGTTTGATAAGTAATGCAGACGTTCTGTAGTAGCTCCCTCTTTGAGGGTTTGCCCTGTTATATACATTTCTTTTTATATGTAATTCCTATATTTTCTTAACCTTTATAGCTAGCTTGGAGACTGAGGAGAAACACTATTTGAAGTTCTGAGAACTGATGCAGCTCCTACACTTGGAGAGTTTATTTTGAAAATGTTGAGTTAATACTGTTTTAGTCATTATTTTATATTTTAAAACTAATTTTTTTACTAGATCATATGTTTCTAGAAAAATTAGAAATGATAAGTAATCCAGAAGAAAGTATAATCACCATAATTTCACCATATGTGGTAGCCACTGTAAATACCTTGGTGTATCTTTCCAGGTGGTTTTATGTATCTAATTTGTATATGTGTACATTTTTTTTCACAAAAATTGGATCATGCTGTGTATTCAATTTTGTAACCTTTGAAAAAAATCACTAAATCAAAAACTTCTTTTTTTATGAATAAATATTTCTTATACTATTAAATAGTTGCATTGTATGGATGTACCATTATTTAACTAGTCCTCTAGATGTAGCGTATAGAACCTAGTCTCAGTTTTTCATTATTATAAAAATATTTTTATTGAATGTTCTTATAGCTAAATCTATATTCACACTTCATTAACTTCTTTTACCAAGTGAATTGAAACTAATTTAGTTCACTTTGTAAACTATTTTGTGTGTAGCTTTTTTGCCATTATCTAGAATTTGTAATTGCTTCTTTTGTATTTGTATACCCTCATGTCTTCTTCTTTGTAAAAAATTATTAAAATCATAAGGTAGTTTAAGAAAGCTTAAAAAAAATCTCGTCGTTAATAGGTAACAAAAAAGTAGCATCAGAAATTTAACTGCAACAAAGGAAGAAAAAAAACTGGTGATAATCTAGAGTTAATTCATATTTAGCTTAATGTCTTATATTGGGTGTTGGCAATCTGACTTGTGGGACTGTAAATAAAATTTTTGTAAATAAAGGTTTATTGGAGGACAGCCGTACCCATTTGTTTCCATATTATCTGACTCCTATTATGCTACTCTGGCAGGGTTGAATAGTTACATCAGAGGTCATCTGGCTTGCAGAATTTAACTATTTTCTCTTCTGGCCCTTTATAGAAAAAATTTGGACCAGAAAGATAAAAAGAAAGAAAGGAAAGAAAGTTTGTTGGTCTCTGCCTTTGGGATACATTCCCAAACAGTTATCGTAGTGTGTCTTTGACCTGGTCTGTCAGTAGCATCTTACACATTCTCCTTTTTGTTGGTTTTCTGAAGTTTTGTTTAATGGTGTTTAGTTTGATTAACCCAGTGTTTTATACAAAATTTTGAATTGAGGGAGCTTTAGCAGAGGGTAGTCCCCAGTTCCTTAAGTCCTGAAGTAGTAGGTTTATCTAGTTGTTACCTTACTTGGTAAGCATTAGAATCTAGGAGTCACCGAAATGCTGATAAACCAAGGAATGGAGGTCTGAGTAGGCACTCCTTATTTCTACTATCTGTCAGAATTTCTTTTGGCAAAGAGAATAATTGAGTTCCTTAAGTAACTCAGCCCGGAGCTAGAAAGCTACAGAATAAATGGAGACTGCTGCCAAATTTTTCTGTATTTTCAGCATGTTCATTAGAAACTTGAGGTAAGGACCTATTTTCACAATAATTGAGAATCATGGATTAGAGTTTTCACATTGAAAACTGAACCATACAGAAGTATTTAGTTATGATGTCATTACCAAGGTCATTTTTCTAATAAATAATGTAAAACATATTTAATATGTTTAATAACACATATAAAACAAAGAGATTTATTCATACTTGGCATTTGTGAAGATGGGAGAACATTAAAAATTATTTTGGGAATGGATCATACCCTATAGGCTTGGACTTTTCAAAAGTCTATAGAGTCCTTAGGTCTTAGATTATCTTTATGTTTAGAATAAAGAAATATATCACAGAACCACCAAAACAGTTTCAAAGGATGTGATAGATTTGATGGAGAAGTTAATCATTTCTGGGTATAAAAAAGGAGTCACTTTTTCAAAGCCTTTGCTCAAATGCTACTACCTTAGACCTTTCTTGAACTATCTCTACAACTCACCTCCTCTCTCTCTTCTTCCCAGTCTCATTTGTGGTCCGTATCAACATGTAACACACCAAATATTTTATACACTGTTTTCTTCATTATTTATATTCCATTCTCCAATCCCCACTAGACTGTGAGCTCCATTGAGGGCAGGTACTTAGTCTGGATTTTTGTATAGCTTGTTCACTGTTGTATCTTCTGTACCTGGCACATAGTTAGGCATTCAATAAATGTTTGTTAAATGAATGAGTGAATTGTTGGAAAGTAAAATTGTTATAAGTGTTTTGTTATTGTAAATGATATGTGTGTATACATATATATTTCTTGAATGGTTTTGTTTATGTTGCTGATCATTTTCTTTGGATTAATTCTTTGAAAGTGATATTATTAAATCAAAAAAGTTTCATTTTTAAAGTTTTGGATGATATATGGACAGGTTGATCACCACAAGATTTTTATGAATTTAATTCCCATTTCCTGTGTGTTTACTTCACCCTTGGCAAAACATTTAGTACTATCTTGATAAGCTTTTGATGTTAGGTCCCTTTGATTTAGGTCTTTGGGAATTTTTTGTTGTTGGCCCCAGTAACAAAATAAAACAGATTCATTCCAGAAAACCTAGAGGAAACAATGTTACAGAAGGAAAAAGAAAAGATTTGTTGCCCTTAATCCTAGTACTGTTACTAACGTGTTGGTTTGAGTCCTACTATTATTTTTTCTTTGCAAATATGTACTTTGAGATTTATAAAACAAACACATTACTTGTTTTATTTGGGGATTTATAGAATTTTGTGAGGATCAGAAAAATCTACTCAGATAAGTTTAGATGAGAACTTTATTATAAGGAAAAATATAAACCTGTTTATATGGGGAAGGAGCCAAGGAAATTTCTTCAGGGTTTCCTTTGTCTCATCTTCTTTGGTCTTAGGGATGTCTCCCCATGTCTCCTTAAAACAAAATAAAACAACAAAACAAAACAAAACAAAAAAACAGGAAGGTACTTCTCTGCCCCAGAATACTTTGTTTATGCTTTGTAATACTAGTTACCATTTTGTGGTTTATCTCTTTCTATATGCGTTTGCCTTGGAAGAAAGAAGCTCATTACATTAATAGAGACATTGCATTTCTGAATTTTGCTAAGCCCTTTGTTGAGCTTAGTGTACCAGAGCTATGCACTTAATAAATATTTCATTGAATGAAGGCATTCAGGTCTTATTGGGAGGAGAGGGTTGGGGAAAGAGAATGCAAACCTGGGATTGCTAGTTAGTATTCAGAATCTTTGTGTAATTGTGGGGAAAATGGGAGGTATTCTGTAGGATGGAATGTGTTAATAATATTCCCAGTTTTCAAAAGGGTATAAAGAGTAGTAAACTAAAAGTAGTAAATTAGATGCATAAAGGGGTAGTAGAATACTAAGATTCAGAAAACATTTTATCAAGCGCCTGCTGTATTCTGTGTCTATGTCTAGATCTCAGCCTCTCAGCTTTCCCTATTACTACCCTTTCCAGCTTCCTCTCATTCTGCCTTTTGTTTCTTCGGTGTTCTTTCCACCTAGCTTTTCTTCTCTCTAGCATCCCTTTTACCATCATTAGTGAAAAAGATTAGGAAAATTATTCCTGACAGAGAGGAGGCAAGAATCTGTAGATTTGAGAGGAACTCCAAGATACTTGCTTTGACTGTTACATAAAATATGGGAGAAATAAGCTTTGAGGTGGTTCTCATATGTTAAGAATCTTTTTATTTGGTCATTGTGTGCCAGTGAAGAGTTGGAGAGAGTTTTATTCAGATTTGCATTTAAATTAAAACTCCCTGTAATATGGAGAATTGAATAAGACTATATAATTTAGGTTGCTGTTACAAAAATAAAAGTATATGAATAAGAATGAAGTTATGGATCAAGATACAGCTTAAGAAGGCAGGAGTGGTGTACCAGCAACTGGGGAGGCAAGCCTCTGCCAACTTAGTGAGTCTCAGTCTCAAAAAATAAAATGGGCTGTGGATGTGACTCAGCGGTTAAGCACCCTGGATTCAATCCCCTATTCAAAAAGCAAAACAGAGCAAAAAAGATAGGAGATTATCTTAAGAGATTTAGGATTTAGTAAGACACATAAATGAGTATAGGAAGTGTGGTAGAAGGTGTGGGGGGGGGTAAAGGAAGAATCCCAGAGTCTTAATTTAGTGCTGATAACATCCTTAACTGCTTCTGAATGGAGGCTGGGATGAACGAAAGGATGAGGAAGGTTTGGGCACATTGATCTGAATGGGCTTTTTTTTTTTGTACGTGAAGACCTAACCTCTCCAGAAGATGTCAGAGCTGGGCTTAAGAATGATTAACTTATGCAGAAGAGCTTTTTGACTCCCAAACTGTCACACACCTATATTGACATTGCACATTGCTTTTGTAACTGAAGTTTGGATTTTTACACTTAGCAAGTGAAGATTTGAATGGAGTGGGTCATGGGGTCTTGCTGTTGGCACCTATCACTCCCTTGGTAGGACAGGGCCTCCTCTGTTAAACAGATCTCAGTATAAGCCAAGGAGGTGAAGGCTGTGAGGATAGAAAATTTCTTTTGGTTTTGGCAATATTGAAGTTATCAATGAACTTTGCAGACTCTGGAGTGGTGAGAGAAACCAGGTGGCACTGGGTTTTGATTGGGAAATAAGGGAGTAGAGATATTTCTGGAATGAAGAGGAAAGATGAGCAGTGCTTTGCTAGAGGTACATTAAATGACACTGTTGTGTTTAGAAACAAGAAGGCACATGGAGAGGGGTTGAATTTCTAGAAGAGAGGATTGTGTGGAGGAGACATTGCTGATGGGTGTATAGGAAGATACATAACCCAGATTAAGTTTCAGCTTTTCTAAGAATTTTGTATGTGAACAGGGATTTGGAATAGAACTTACTACCAAAAAAAAAAAAAAAAAAAAAAAAGAACTTACTACCAAGTCAGAGCACAGTCATTTTTCTAACACAGGGACCCTGCCCCCTTTTTTTATACCAGGGATTGAATCCAGGGGCCCTTCACTGAGCCATATCACCAACCCTTTTTTTATTTTGAGACAGGGTCTCACTAAGTTGCTTAGGGTCTTGCTTAGTTACTGAGGCTGGCTTTGAACTTTGGATCCTCAGGCGCACACCTCCAAGCCCAGTGGGGACCCTCTTAATTTGAATCGTCACCTTTCCTCAGTCTCTTCCCAGCAGCTAGAGAATTCTCTGATCATGTTACTCTCAGTAGATCTGGTACCTATAAGAATTGTTCAGTACAGCATGTTGGGAAAGCATTCAGGGCCCATTGGAAGGGACTGGGTGGTAAATGGTTTTGAAACCTTTCTGTGAGGAGCATTTGAAGAAATTAGGGCTTAAGCCACAAGGGGGAGTCTGTGGCAAGAGTGGTGACTATTTGCCAGGACTGGAATGGTTTTCACTGAAAGAGTGCTCAGTTGTGCCCTCAGTGGTAGAAACTATGGGGAAACATGTTGGCCTGGTATAAGGAAATTAAAAATAATTTCTAGTAAAAACATTTTAAAATTGGAAAATAAAATGTGGCTATTTTAAATACAATTTTGACACCTCATGGTTAAAAGGTCATGGCCTGTTCTCCATAAAAACTATGCTTAGATCTTTGTTCTGCCAACCTTGTCTGTGGACCAGTGGCTTAAACCCGCAGCTTCATCTTTCTTGTTATATTGAGATTTTGAAGGTTAAACGAGATCAGATGAGCTGTTTTCAGGAGATGTGATTTCTCCCTTTTTTTAGGAAACAGACCAACTTTTGACTTTCTGATGAGTAGTTGTTCACTAGAAGTTCCTTCAGTGTGGTTGGATGGCTCTTTTGTGGGCATGTTGTTTTCTTACCTGTTATTTTTTTTAAACTTGTCTTTTGGGCATTGAACTAAATAATCTCTAAGCCCCAAAATAATTTAAAAGGAAAGAATGACCAACCCAGTAGTAATGAACATTCCTAACACCTAGATTATAGAGTTTTTAGATACTAGAGCCAATCAGGGCTCCTTGGAGAAATGGTTAATCCTAGGTCTGAGGTAAGAAGCAATATATGTCAGAACATTTTGACATACTAGATAGAAAAGATGCTGTTATGGACTACTGTAGTCAAATCAGAAGAACTGAGGAATAAGTCCAAAGAGTCAACCACTGGTCAAAGATGGGACAGTTTGGACATGGTTAAGAGTAAGGATGCTAAGGAACCAAGCCATTATTTCGAAAACTTAATAACATAGGAAATAGGGTGATTCCTATAAACTATTCCCCATTGGATAACTATAATAAAAGAAGGAAGTTCTCTTTGCAGAAATACTCCAGCACATAAGGAAGGATAGAGTAGAATCACTTTATAACAATAGGCATCCAAGCATTGATCCTCCTTGGCTGCTAGCATGACAAAACTACCAGGCACTCTGTCTCCTGATGGAGTGATATACCATCACGTATGAAGTATTGCTAAAAATAAAAACAATAGAACCTGCATTTTGTCAAGTCTCTACACCTAACTGCTAATTTACATGAAGTGCAAAGGAGAGAGAAACATTTAAAACCACATCATGGGTAAAATTACCAAATCCAGACTTCTAAAAAAGTGAATGACATTAAAAATGAATATTAATATTTTAAATTTTGATATTTTTATTAAAGAGGTGAATTGTTGTATCATAAATGCATATAAAGTAATAATATGATATGCATTTGATCCTAAACCATAGTTACCTTCACCTCGCCCACACTCTAATCTGTGATTTGTCTAGATTGTGCCGCTATAAGAGATATAAATGTCCACATATATATGACTTTAAATTTTCCAGAATTAAATGATTGCATAAGTATTATTTGACTTCTCAGGGGGTGTAAAGAGTATGCTACATTGTTGATTGTCTCCCTTGATCCCTTTCCCACCCCCTACATCTCCCCTCCTCCTTCCCCCACTCACATATCTGTGGTTCCTCTAGATTATGTGTTGCTATGCCTTTGGTGGGTCTAATGCGTGAGTTTGACTACCTTTCAAGCCTGGATTTAGCTCTAGCCTCTACAAATGAGGGAAAACATTTGGCCCGTGACTTTCTGGATTTGCCTAACTTTGCTCAGCATGGTTTCTTGCATTGCCATCCATTTACCTTCAAAGGCCACAATATCATTTCTAATAGCTGAGTAGAACTCCATTTTGTGTGTGTGTGTGTGTGTGTGTGTGTGTACACACGCTTTTGGATCCATTCATCCAGTGAGGGGCATCTGGGTTGATTCCATAATTTAGCTATTATAAATTCAGCTGCTGTGAACATTGATTTTGCTGTGTTGCTGTAATGTGCTGCTTCTAACTCATCTGGGAAAATGCCCAGAAGAGGGATGGATATCTGAATATGGTGGATCCAACCCTAAATTTTTGAGTATTCTTCACACTACTTTCCAGAGTGGCTGAACCAGTCTACAGTTGTAACAGTGAGCCAGTGTTCCTGTCTTCCCACAACCCCTCCAGCATTTGTTATTGTTTGTATTCTTCATCTTTGCCAGTCTGACTGGAGTGAGGTGAAATCTTAATGTACTTTAGATTTGCATTTCTGTGATTGCTAGTGATTTAGTACACTTTCTCACATGTTCATTGGCTTGATCAATTTCCTCTGTGGAAAAGTTTCTGTTTAACTCTCTGGCCCATTTATTGATTGGATTGTTTTATGTTTTTGATAACCGTTTTTTAAGTTCTCTGTAAATTTTGGATATTAGTCCCCTGTCAGTGGAATCACAGGCCATGATTATCTCTCATTTTGTAGGTTCTCTCTTGACTTTTTTTTTTTTTTTCAATTCTTTGGCTGAGCAAAAGATTTTTAATTTAATGGCATCCCACTCATTAATTCTTGCTTTAATTCTTTCTCTTTGCAAGTTGTTGAATTTGTTGCCAACTTTTGCATACTAGAGTGTTGGTCCTAATTTTTCTTCTAACAGTTGTGTGTTAGCTGGTTTAGTTCCTTGTTCCTTGATCCACTTTGAATGATTTTTGTGCATTGTAAGAGATAAGGATATAATTTCAGTCTTCTGCAGTTGTATGTCCAATTTGTTCACCACCGTTTGTCAAATAGGCTGTTTCTCTTCTCCATGTTATACAAAGGATCAGATATTTAAAGATTTGTGGGTTTGGCTCAGAATCTTCTATTCCATTGGTCTTAATGCCTATTTTGATACCAGTACCATGCTGTTTTTGTTATTATAGCTCTAAAGTATAATTTTAGATCTGGTACTATGAAACCATTTTGTCTTTCTTACTTAGTAATGTTTTGGCTATTCTGGGTTTCTTGTTCCAAATGAATTTGAGAATTGCTTTTTCTGTATCTGTAAAGAATGACATTGGTATCTTGGTGGGGATTGCATTGAATCTATATAGTGCTTTTGGCAGAATTGCCATTTTAATTATATTAATTCTGCCTGACCAAGAGCATTGAATGTCTTTCCATGTTCTTGGGTTTTCTTCAATTTCTGTGTTCAGGTTTTGGTAATTTTTCATTTACTTCCCTTGTTAGATTAATTTTTAAGTATTTTATTCTTTTTTGAGGATATTGTGAATGGGATTGATATCCTGATTTCTTCTTCTGCCCTATTATTGTTAGCATATAGGAAAGCTATTGATTTATGGGTGTTGATCTTATAGCCTGTTCCTTTGCTAAATCTGTTTATAAGCTCAAGCAGTTTTCTGGTGGATTTTTTTTGATCTTCCAGATATATGATCATGTCATTAGCAAGAAAGGATAGTTTGACTTCCTCTCTTCTTCTTAACCCTTGGATTTCCTTCTCTTGTTTGATTGCTCCAGCTAGAGCCTTAGGGACTATATTGAATAAAAGTGGTGAGAGCAGGCAGCCTTGTCTTGTTGCCGAGTTTAGTGGAAATGCTTTCAACTTTTCTCTATTTAGTATTATACTAGCTGAGGGTTTGGCATATATGGCCTTTACAAAGCTAGCTAAGATCCTTTGATTCCTATTTCCTCTAGAGTTTTGAGCTTAAATGGGTCTTGGATTTTATTGAAGGCCCTTTCTTCAGCAATCAAAATGATCATATAGTTTTTGTCCTTAATTCTGTTTAAGCGATGAATCACATTTATTGTTTTGCATATACTGAAACAAAGCCCACTTGATCACAATGAATTAACTTTTTTTTTTTTTTAAAGGACAGTGAGAGAGAGAGAATCAATTTTTATTGAGTTTTTCACATGGATTTCCTTGGTCTGACACTTAGTTGTGTACATGGGTGCTGGGATTTGAACTTGTGTACTTGTGTATGCTGGGCATGCACCATAACCGCTGAGCTACTGCTCCAGCCCTGTGAATTATCTTCTTGATGTGTTTTTGAATGTGGTTTGCTAGAACTTTTAAAGATTTTCGTGTCGCTGTTAATCAGGGATATTGATCTGTAATTTTCTTTTTTTAATGTGTTTTTGTTGGGTTTTGGTATTAGTTATGGTTGCCTCATAAACAGTGTTTGGGATAGTTCCCTCCTTTTCAATTTCTTGGAATAGCTTAATAAGGAGAGGTGTTAGCTCCTCATAGGTGTGGTAAAACTCAGCAGGGAATACATTAGGTCCTGGGCTTTTCTTTGGAAGGCTTTTAAACTTGCTGTATGGATTTCAGTGTGTTATTGGGCTTTTAGGTATTCAATTTCATCCTGCGTCAATTTGGGGATGTTGTATGTGTCTAGAAATTTGTCCATGTCTTCCAGATTATGTAATTTAAAGGAATATAGTTCTTAAAAATATGTTCTGATAATCCATTTGATTTCCATAGAGTCAGTGGTGATCACCCCCTTTTTGTTGGTGATTTTGTTGACTTGGTTCAATTCTTTCCTTTTAGTGAGATTAGTTAGGGATTTGTCTATTTATTTCTTTTTTGAAGAACCAGCTCTTTGTTTTGTTGATTCTTTTTATTGTCTTTTTGCTCTAAATTTCATTGATTTCAGCTTAGATCTTGATTATTTCCTGCCTTCTAAAATCTTAATAGATGAAGTAATAAGCTGAAAATTTCCTTCAAAGTATGTCAAGGGAAGTTTAAATGAAGTGGTGAAAAAGAGCAGGTTTGGCCATGGATTGCTGGTTTGGAGGCTGAGAGATGGTACACCAAAGTTCATTTTTTCGGGGGGCAGTTGGATACTGGGGGTTGAACCCAGTGATGCTTAACCATTAAGCCACTTCCCCAGCCCATTTTATTTTTTTATTTTTGAGACAGAGTCTGGCTAAGTTGGTTAAGACATCTTTAAATTGCTGAGGCTGGCCTCAAACTTGTGATCTTCCTGTCTCAGCCACTTGAGCTGCTGGGATTAAAGGTGTGCACCACTATGCCTGACTTCATTATGTGCTTCTAAAAAAATAGAACAAGAAAATAGAAACATTGAGGCAAAAAAAAAAAAAAAAAACCACACACACAGACACACACAAAAAAACCACATACATTTTCACTTTTTTATTTTTTAGTACTTCTATGTGGAAACACAGTTTTAGGTTTACTAGTATATATTTTTTCCTACCACTTTTGAATAATATGCAAATATTTATTGTGCTTTACCTGGCCTTCATACTGCCCTTTTTTTTTTTTTTTTAAGAGAGAGATGGCGAGAGAGTGTGTGAGAGAGAATGAGTTTTATTTAGGTTTTCATCTGGTTTCTGTTTATCTGATACACAGTTATGTATGTGGTGCTGGAGTTCAAACCTTGGTCTTTACACATGCCAGGCAAGTCCTTTGCCACTGAGCCACTACTCTAGTCCTTCATACTGACACATTAATAATTTAGTGGACCATCTTCCTCTTTTTTGCTTTTGTGAATAAAGCTTAGGAATTTTGGGAGTTAAGTTTTATTGCCTTTATTGAATTTCCTCTTTGGCTAACCCACTTAAAAGTACTTTGGTTCTTTTCCTGGTTGGCATGTTACCTTTACACAACTTTGGGCAGCCCCAGATTATTAGCTACTCCTGATTTCAGTTTTCCCACATGCTGTTTGACACAGTGCTATAGTAGGATCTGGCTTTTTTCTTCTCTCTCTCTCTTTTTTTTTTTTTTTTTTTTTTAGGGAGAGAAGGAGAGTCAATTTTATTTATTTTCCATCTGGTTTTTGTTTTTCCTCCACTTAGTTGTTTTATATGGTGCTGGGGTTTGAACCTGGGTCTTTGCACATGCCAGGCAAGTGCTCTACTGCTGAGCTACCTCTCCAGCCCCTAGGATCTGACTTTGGCCATTTTTTTCTTTTTTTTAATTTTTTTTCTTGTTCTTTTTTTCTTGTTTTATTTTCTCAAAAGCCTTATTAAAAAAATTAAAGTAGGGCTGCGATGTAGCTCAGTGGCAAAGTGCTTGCACAGCATTCGCAACGTCCTGGGTTCAACCCCCAGTTCCAAAAAAACATAAAAAAAAAAATTAAAGTAATCCCTTTTTTCCCATTTCCTTTCCTAAGAGGCAGTGTGTTATTAGCTCAGAGTATTTTTTAATTTCTGTTTTTAGCGGTAAATGTAGATTTTTTTTCTTTGTATTTCACTGCATTTTCAAATTCTTTACACTGATCATTAGTTGCCTTTATTAAAATATATTGTGAAATATCACAGACATGTACAATTATAATAAACTTCCTTTTACTCATCAGCAAGCTGAAAAAATTGAGTACTAGAGGCACAATTAAAGCCCTTTATACTCTTCTTGCTCTTGCAAATATGACCTTATTTTCAGTTTTGTCTCTGTTAATTCCATGTTTTTTCTGTGCTTTTTCTACATTTTATATGTATCTGGAAACAGTGTAAACCTATTTGTGGATATATACATTTTATATAAAAGGTTTATTGTAAGCATTCCTAGTTTGCTTTTATGTCACATACTTTATCAAATATTTTAACTATTAATTATTAGCTATTAATAGCTATTTAATTAGCAAGTGTCAATTCTTTGAAGTGGTTGTTCCAATAATTTCTTTCAGCACTGTTGGAAAGTTTTCATTGTTTTACATCCTTACTAACACCTAGTATTATTCGAATTGGAAATTTTTATTAATTTAATGGCTATAAAGTGGTACCTCACTGTTTTACAGTTTGGTAAAATGTCCCCTTCCTAACCCCCAAGCTGCTTCGGGATATACCATGACACCTTGTAAGTTAGGGAATTGCCACATGGTTGCCTGTTCACTGATCAGTGAACTGCTCTCTCTGCTGGGACAGCAGGTTATAGGCAAAGTCAAATCTTTGGTACCTTAAGATAGTGAGGTTTCTTTCCACTATTCTCAAGAACTAACATGAATTTTCTTACAGCATTTTGGATAAAGTAAAAACTCCATAATGCCAGAATATTTGCCGCTTCATTTTGTATTGTTTTTCCTATTCTAGGCTCCGAGCTCTGTCCAGTGGTGGGAGTATTACGTCCCCTCCTCTTTCTCCAGCATTGCCGAAGTATAAATTAGCAGATTATCGCTATGGCAGAGAAGAAATGTTAGCACTTTTCCTTAAAGACAACAAGGTAAGAAAATAGGAAAAGAGTTTTAAGATTGTGAATGAGACTTTTGGGTATATACAGTGATGCATTGATAAAGGAACAATATATATTCTGTCCATGTATTGACCTGTACTTCTTTTCTTCCACCTTATCTTTTTCCTGCATTGAAATCCAAAGTTAACCTCAGTTCTTTAAGGGTAACACACTCTTCATCTTAGAAAGGAACATGTTTCTGTGTCCTTATAGGAGCGCACAACAGGAGACAGTAGAAGCACTTCATTTCTTCTCTAGCTAATTTCTTCTTACCTTCCCTTTCTTCTCTATTTTTGTCCTAGTTTGTGACTGAGGAATGAATTTTTCTGTTCCCTTTATTGCACTTGTTATCCTTCTTTCTAGTTGTAAGCAAGTAGCAAAGGAGAAGCAGCTTTTCCTATGCTTTCCCTTTCTGAGTTAAATGTAAAGTTTTTAGTGGAGAGAAATCTTAAAATGTAACGCTACATTTGTCTGACTTACAAAGGATCAAACTGAAACCGTGTAAAATAGACTTAACGCTGAAATACTGTTTTTTGGTTTTTTTTCTCAGTATACTTTGTTTTTCTTTTCTTAATGGATGGAGAGTCTTAAATTTTAATGTTGCTAAGGACAGATACAGTTGCTTATGAAACTTTCTTTACCATCTGCTGTGAGTTAAATGTGGAGATTTTTATTCCTCCACTGTGTGCTCTGGAATATGCTAGTGAATGCCAGATCTAAAAGTGGTAGTCTCATGGTAGAAAAGGGAAGGGTGACTGGGATTTTTTATTTATGTAGATATGAGTTGGGGGTTGAACTGAGGACCTTGTGCATTCTAGGTGAGCACTCTACTAAGCTAAATCCCTAGCCCTGGTTGTATTCTTTTAAGTACTACATAATTAACAGAAGTTTATTGTGGCTGAATAAATTTTATATTTATAATAGTAATAGATGAAGAGTGTCTCTCCCCCCCACCCCTGTTGATTTTATCTTGTAGTTGGAGGAATAGCATTCATCTCATGGTCATGTATTTGTCATACAGATACCTTCAGACCTTCTGGATAAAGAATTTCTGCCTATTCTACAGGAGGAGCCCCTGCCACCATTGGCTCTGGTACCCTTTACAGAAGAAGAACAGGTTTGTGCCTAGCTCTGAGTCTCAGGTCAAACCTTTGTTCCTTCCTGCTAAGTCATGAAACTAGGAAGGTACTACTCAGGCTCCAAGGATTATCTTGAGACTTCACGTGTCTGCTTCCTTCTTATTGTTTTTTGGTATGTAGATGCCTTTGAATTGCCTAGGTTTTATTTTAGTATCTGAAGCTGTGGAGTGTTTTGTAGAGATGACTAGATGCTTCTAGATCCTTAAGGAAAATCGGAACTATCCCCTATAACTTACTCAAGTAGAGAAGAAGTGTAATTTTTTGAAGGGTAAAAAGATTATTTTTGCAGAAAAGTATAGTTTTTTGTAAGTAATTTCCAACTCAGATTCTTAGCAATGTATTCATTTTACTACTAGAGGAAAATGTAGACCTTCATCTCAAAATGCAGCTAAAACTCTTCTATTTCCTGTTTTTGTGATATTGTGAGAAAAAAAAATGTCTGGGCTGAAAAGTGTCAAATTTTGTGTTGTCCCTGTATCGATCTATGTCCTGTGCAAAGATAAATATGTGATTTCAGGGAGCTTAAGATGATTGTACTGCAATGGAGAATTTGTTGAAATGATGGAGGCCAATTTAAATGAAAAAAATCGTTGTAACTTTTTTTTAAAAAATAGCTTTAATGAGATATAATTCACATGCCATGAAATTTACCCATTTAAAAATATATGAACCAGTGGCTTTTAGTGTACCTCTGAGTTATACAACTGTCACAGCTATCTAACTGCAGAACATTCCCACCATTAAGCTTTGTGATAATCCTGGCTATTTTTTCCCTACACTCTTGCTATGTTTTGCATGGATGAAGCCATTCTATCAAGAAGGAGCAATTTATTAAAACAGCTCGCTATTAAAACTGTGTGAAAATCTAAGAAAGATGTAATAGTCATCTTTGGTGGTTTTTAGCACCGTAGTTTCATAAAAACGTTTTGTTCTATTTAGAGCTGCTTCTGAATTGGGCTAGTTCCATCTTTACTCATAAAACCCATTATTTTTTAGGATCATCACAAATAGTTTCATTGATAAAAAGGTGTTTATTGTTGTAAAGTATACTGGAAAGAAAAGATATTGTCTCCAATGTTTGCTGAAATTTCTTGCCCCTGTACCAAATTCTGTTTAATTTTTTATTTTAAGATAGAGTCTTGCTAAGTTGCTGAGGCTGGCTTTGAACCTGTGATCCTCTCACCTTAACCTTCTGAGACACTGGAATCACAGGTGTAGCCACCATATCCAGTTCTCACCTTTTTGTTTGTTTTAAGAAATAACATTTTTATGTAGCTGAAAGTTCCTAGAGTGAATCCCTCTCTTCCTTCCCAGAGATTACCATGAATTGGTTTTTCTATTTGCACTGCATATTCATCCATATGCCCTAAAAATATTTTCATTCTATAGAGTAAACATTTTACATTGAAGATAGTGTACTCATTTGTATTCTGCAGCTTTTTTCTTTCAACATTAATTTTTAGCTTTATCAGTATTGATGCATGGACTTCTAGATTGTTCATCTCTGCTCTGTTGTCCTTTCTATGGTGTGAGAGAGATTCATGATTTTCTGGTCCCTTCTTGTCAGGTGTCTAGGTTGGTTTCAGTTGTTGTTGCTACTTCAGCTTATGCTACAGTGAACATTCTTCTTTTTCCTCCTATTTTGTACTGGGGATTGAACCCGGGAGTGCTTTACCACCCAACTACATTCCTAGCTCTTTTTTATTTTGAGCTAGGGTGTTGCTGAGTTGCTGAGGATCTTCCTCACTTGCTGAGACTGGCCTTGAATGTGGGTGGGATCCTCCTGCCTCAGCTTCCCAATTTTCTGTGATTACATGGGTGCCCCCCCATATACAGTACCCCTCCACTCCCGGCTGGTGCTGGGAATCAAATCCAGGACCTTGTGCTTGCCTCAGTAAGTGCTCTGTCACTCAGGTACATTCCCAGCCTCTGTAGTGATCATTCTTAGACTGTGTTGTAGTAGTGGAATCACTGGATTTTGGTTCTTGGCCTCCAGGTCTTTTATACTTTCTCAAGGAAATATGTATGTGTATTTCCTCCTTTTAATTCAAATGGTAGTGTAGACTAAGCATTGTTCTGTTGTTCTAAGATTGAGTATTTTATTGAAAGTATTCCCTGCAAATTTGGAAAAACATTTTTCAATTTCTGTAGATTGCATTACAGCAGCAAAGTTTTTCAGATGTTTGTTCATTGATTATATTTTTGTTAATCTTTTATCTGTCAGTTTTCCTTTTTGGATCTTTTTCTTGTTGATTTACATTATGTGTGTGTGTGCGTGTGCATATGAATATATATGAGCTCCTTATATTTCTGTTGGCTTAGCTGTACCCAGTAAATGTTTGGAAATTTTTAATTAGATTCATGGTTTTAAAGACAGAAGCTAAGTTATTGTTTTGTTTTGTTTTTGTGGTACTGGGGTCCAAGCCTGGGGACTTGTGCATTGTAATCAAGTGCTCTGGTACTAAACTGCATTTTTAGCCCCAGAAGCTAATTTTTGTATAGTTTGGTTTACTAGTTTTATTCCTTTTTGAATATTCACCCCAAGTCTGAAGCTCACTTGTTACTCTTCTACCATGAGGGCCCTTTTTGCAAATGTCTGTTAGGTTCCTAGAGCACAGAGGAATTCAATAAGGATTCATACCAATATTTTTCTTGGTTTAAAACTCTCTTGCAAAATTCTCTATCAAATGCCAAGTATTTTTTATTTTATGGATCAGTTTTCAAGATGTTTACTGTTTTACCTTTTCTTAAGCCCCATTTATTCCATTTATCCAAAAGAATTACTTAATGACTGATGGGAAATTTTTTCAAGTATTCCTATCCCTTCCCATTCTTGTATTATTCAGGTGGTTGATCTTATGTAGTTTTTTGGTTTGTTTGTTTTTTAAAGCGTATGAGAGAGACTCAGTTTTATTTAGTTTTTCATCTGATTTTCAATACAATGACACTTTGTTGTGTACATGATCCTGGAGTTCGAACCCAGGTCCTTGCACATGCCAGGCAAGTGCCGTGAACACCTACATAGATTCTTATTTGGCCTTTCCCCATTCATTTCTGATTGCTATCACTCTGTCAAATATTCCTCGGAGTTGCTAATTCACATTGTTGAACAGAACGAGGCAGAAAAGGTAATTTTCATCTTTCTCATGTTATTTTGCATCAGATCTTCCCTCCCCTCAAGTACTGGGAATTGAACCCAGAGGTGCTCTACTACTGATGTACAACTCCAGTTCTTTTTATATTTTATTTTGAGACAGTCTTACTAAGTTGCCAAGGGTCTCACTTAAGGTGTTGACGTTGGCCCTGATCTTCCTGCGTTCGCCGTCCATGTTGTTGGGATTACAGATGCATCAAACTTGATGATTCACTCTTTATTTTCTTTTTTTTACTAGTTAAAGGCTTAAAGAACCTTTATGAACCAATTCTCTCTTACCTACTTTTTCTCTGTTGCCTGTTTACCCTGTTTGCTTCTAGATATGTATAACATTTCCCTTGTTTCCTCACTCTATGTACCTAGCATTGTGTAAACCATTGTTTTTCATTGTTGTTGATCTGAAATATTAATTTGAAATTGTCAGGTAAAACCAGGTTTTGGATTATCCTTGCATCTTGTGTAGTTATGGTTTCACATTGCTAGTAGTAATTAGATGCTGTTTTATTCCTGCAGTGGGAGGAGGGGAAAAGCAACATGTGTTTTTACCTATTTTATCTATTTTTCTTTCTTTTTTTATTTTTTTGACAGAGAAACTTTTCCATGTCTGTAAATAGTGCTGCTGTCCTGCGATTAACAGGACGAGGAGGAGGAGGAACAGTGGTGGGAGCTCCTAGAGGTCGAAGTTCTTCAAGAGGAAGAGGTGAGCTTTCATGTGAGGAGGACAGGGAAATCACTTACTAAACACTTTAACGCCTGATTTGAAAAAAGAACAACTTTTGATATTAACTGTGTACTAAATGCCCTGAACATATCTTTCCTAGACTGTTTTTCAAGGCATCTGCTCTGCCTCTCTGATTTGGAGCAGAAGAGTGTAATTCTGGCTATAGAGACTTGAACATGAGGGAGCCTGGACAGTCCCAGTTAATGTGTGAAAATTCTAGTTATCCTTTTTTTTTTAATTTGTGTGTGTGTGTGTCTCTGAGGGGCCCTGTACCGTGGGAGCCTGGGTGTCCTAAGGGGTCTTGCTGGCTGGAGCAGCACTGAAGCTCCTGTGGCCTCCATGGCATAGACTTCCTGTATGGAAGTTTGAAAAAGACAGGCAATGAGGGAAAAAATGACCTAGATTTTTTAAAAAGTTTAATAATGAAAGTAGAAGTTTTTAATCAGTATAAATCTTTAAGTGAAGAAGGTATGGATACCGTTTCAGTTGATTTGAAGTCAAAATAGAAAATCAGTGGAAACTACTTAGGACTAAATGCCAGGAGTGACTTCAGCCATAGAGGGACTTTAGCAAAAATTATCTCATCAATGCTGGGACCTTTTTAGAGAGTAGCAAAAAAAGAAAGAAAGAAAGAAAAAAAAAAAATATATATATATAAAGCAGCATTTACTTATATAACAGTTTTATATATTTATAGCTTAGGAAAGTAATTTTGTATTTTACTATTACTTGCTTCTTTGATATCTGCTCCTTATTTAGGGTTCATTGATCTGCTGAATAAGAACATTCTTGATATTTATAATATAAATATTTACTTGTGTATTTAACCCTATGTTAGTTATATCATAGCAGTAGTCTGAGTGTGTTTTGTAGTTTTCTCTAAGAGAAGCTTTAGAAGTGGAAGAATCAGGTGTCTCCATTCACAGAGGCCATTGTCCCCATGTCTCATGTCTTACACCTCCAGATTGGTATGGTCATGAGTATGGAGTACCTAAATTCTTTTCTCTACTCTACTTTTTAAGATTGTGCCTTATGAATACCTAGTCTTTTTTATTTTTTATTTTTATTTTGAGACAGGGTCTTCTTAAGTTGCTGAGGGTCTTGCTAAGTTGCCAAAGCTGACTTTGAACTTGTGATCCTTCTGGTTCAGCCTGCCAAGTTGCTTGGGATTACACATGTGCACCACCACACTTGACTGATAAAATTTCTTTTAGTAGTCCAATTAGAATGTGGGAATGCAGGTGTTGTGAATAAAGAGGCTAACTAAAACTCTTCACTTGTTTTTCTAGGTACTATTACCTAATTGTATTTTTTTTCCTGGATTTACTTGTCCACATCTCTAGAACAGTGTTTTTTTTTTTTTTATCTTTTAAAAAACTATATTAATAATCATGTATTTTTACTGATCACATTTTGAAATGCCTAAAAGACTTTGTTGTTCTAATTATCCAGGTGTACTTTTGTAAAATAGCTCTTTTATGAACTAGCTGTTAAGGCTGTATGTTTCTGGAACAAAATATTTGTCATCTAAAAACTTTCTGTTTTCTGGGGTCTGGGAAAATAGAAAACAGTGGTTTTAACCTGAGGAATTGTTAGAGTCATCTGTAGAACTTGCAGCAAATGCCTCTGCCCTAGAACTTTGGGTAGTAAGATTGAGGTGTGTCTGTGCTTCAGTAGCTCCATATTTACACACCTGGCAAGGTTCCTGTGGTTCGGAATTTGTGTGAAATCTCTCTTCATGATGGTGTGATGCTGTTTGGAGGTGGGACTGACCTCTCATAACTAGCCTTTAGTTGTGCGTTTCCTGTTGTTAGTATGACAGGAGAGGTTTCACCCTGGCCACTTGGTTTTCTATGCCTTTCACAGCATGTGAAAGAGAGATTTCCTTAATCAAGAAGTATGAGTCTCACCAACTGTGTCTACTATAAATACCAACTCCTCTCTGCAGGCCTTTATTAAAAAAAAAAAAAACTCACATATTGAGAAATAAGTGGATGGTTGATGAATTCTCCCTGCTTTCTGGTTTCGTTGAAGTGATGTTATAACAGGATGGAACTCTTCTATTCAGAACTGAAAACAGAGCATGTATAAAAGACATTCTGTGACATGAGAACTAGTGACTAAAGTAGTAGTTAATGTAAAAAGTCATGAAACTAGTCAAATGAATGCACTTGACTTTGTGAAAAATACTTTTAATGCCATTGTCACAACCCTAACTCTTTTAATGATCTCTGCAGCTCATTTTACAAAAGAAGGTTGTAATTTTAAATCTCTGGTTTTGTACTTTTCACTTACTACTTAATTTTAACTTGATGATTAAAATGATTATTGCAGCTTTTCTTTGTATTGGTGGTGCTGGTGATTGAACCTTGGGCCTCATGCATGCCAGGCAAGCTCTCCACTATTGAGCTATATCTGCAGCCCTGCTTAGTTTATTTGGGCTCAAAGTTGTGATCTTCCTGCTTCAAACTTCTGAGTAGCTGTATTCATAGGAGTATAGCATTGTACCTGGCTAAATAGCTTAATGAAAGGTTCATCGCGTTGTTTTCTTGCTAATTCTTTTGTGGGAACCATATTTATAGATGATTTAAATTTGACAAGCTGGAAAGCTGTAGAATTTGATTCTTTGTATGCACCATTAATAAAGCTTCAGTCTCATAAGCAGGGCCAATGCCAGTGTTAGTCTTAACTGGCAGAAAATATTTTATATGTGTTTTCCTGGTAACCTGAAAGCTATTTTTTATATTCATGTGTTTCTTGAATAAAACTTTTTCTTTAAGATGATACATTTGTAATGACTTTCCTGAGAAAATTGTTCTCTAGATAAAGAGGGAACATTTTTCTCATCTCCCAATCATCATTGTAGAACACCCTACTCTTTCATTACAGTTTGTATTGCATTATTTTAGAATTGTAAATAAAATATGTAAATAAAATATTTCCTGAAGGGGAAGAGGTGCTTAAATTGTGAGTTGACTTTAAGTTGACTTATAGTGAAGTTAATAGAATTGAAAGGTAACTTTAATGTTATAGTTCCGCTGTGGTCCTCACTTCATTTTGCCAGTGAAGAAATGGATACTTGGACTAGTCAGTAGAGTTCTTAAGATTACCCATGTACAATTCTGTGCATTATTTTAGTATTTCATAATACGGTCATATAAAAGTACAGCTGTACTCTGAGCCAGTTCTTGATAGATTGTAAGGAAGGAGTAGAAGCACTGCATGAATAATTGGAATAATTATTTTACTCAGTTCAATTTGGCTTTGCAATACATTCTTGCTTTTATTCAAGATCCATCATTTTGGAGATGTAGTTTAGTGGTAGAGTGTTTGCCTAACGTGCAAGGACCTTGGTTGCATCCTCAGCCACCACTAAGTAAATTAGTAAGTAAATAAATAAATAAAAGATCAAGCATTTTCTATTGGGTCATTTTGCAGTGTGAGAGAAATTGAGTTAGGGATGATTCTGAGTTTTTATCTAGTTGTAAATACATCTCTAGACCCCCATCTCTCATCCAGTTTTCTTACCAGTGTGTTGGATACAAACGTTGTGCATTAGTTGGGACAACTGTTGGAATAAATTGTGAGTAGAATTGTTTAGTCAGATGTTGGTAGATTTAACCAAATTGCTTTTAGTAAAGGCCAGTTTATATTTGAACCACCAGATCCTCTAAAACCCGGTATCCATACACTTAGGAGCTCTGTGGTTGGAATTTAGTCCTGATCCTTTTTTTTAATCTCAAGATTTGAGTAGAGGGAAAATGGTGCTTTTTGTCCTCTAAGGAGTTCATGAAATTGATAGTGTTAGAATTGACCCTCTTAAATTGTTCTTTTTCTGGGATTAGATAAATGACTTTAACATTTGTGCTTAACTTTCTTACTGTACCTTCTTTTCACAAACTCTTCAAATTAAGATGTCTTTCACTTTGATTGAAAATAATCCAAGAAAAGGCTTAATTTGAAATAATTGTTTATGGATCTACCTAAAGTTTCACTATTGAACTTTTTATTAAAGAGATTATGTTGATACTGATTATTGCTCAGGACTAGTATTCTTCTTTTAGTTTTTTAATTTGTTTCTTTCAGCCTCTGGTGGGTAGTTGATTCAGTATTCTCATTGGTACCACAGGTGAAGATCTAGCAGGCCTTGCAAAGTATTTAAATGTAGACATCCTGCTTTGTACAGGGACAGAACTTCAGAGGTTCATCTGTTGTACTGAACATGTGCTGGATGTTGACTTCTGACTTACCATTTTTTTCTGTTTTCTTATTTTCAGGTAGAGGTAGAGGTGAATGTGGTTTCTACCAAAGAAGTTTTGATGAAGTAGAGGGTGTGTTCGGTCGAGGAGGTGGCAGGGAGATGCATAGATCACAGAGCTGGGAGGAAAGGTAATAAAGGATCCAGATATCCGTGTAAAGATTCCTTCACATTGGGGCTGGAGCGGTGGCTCAGCAGTTACGGCGCTTGCCTGGCATGCGCAAGTACGTGGGTTCAAACCTCAGCACCACGTACACAACGAAGTCTCGGAGCAACGAAGGCCACATGAAAAACTAAATAAAACTGATTCTGTCTCTCTGTCTGTCTGTCTGTCTCTCTCTCTCTCCCCCCCCCTTTAAAAAAATTTCTTCATATATAAAACTTAAATAGTTTCTTCCTGCAGAGTAGAAGCTTGTGTGTACACTTATAAGGTTTCTTTTTTTAAAATTGCTGTTAATTATTGAATATCAATTTTTGTGTTAGAAATTTTTAAATGATCCTTATTTAAAAGAAGCTGGGTGCTGTGGTGTACGCCTGTGATCCCAGCAGCTCGGGAGGCTGAGGCAGGAGCATCACAAGTCCAAAGCCAGCCTCAGCAACCTAGCGAGGCCTTAAGCGACTTATGGAGATCTTATCTCAAAATAAAAAATAAACAGGCTGGGGATTTGGCTCAGTGATGAAGCACTCCTGGGTTCAATCCTTGATACCAAAAAGAAAAAAAAAAAAGCGGCAGTAGCATTCTAGATATATTGAATAATATATTAGTGCCAGCATGGATGACAGTTAATTCATATAAAACAATATATTACTATAAAAATTAAGGATAAATTTTGAACATATTTAATGATGTGGGAAAACACATTCTGATTCCATGTATATAAATAAAATAAATAATATTCTGAGTTAGTGGAAGCTAACTTTTGGTAGGTGAGGTAGTGCTTCTCTGTATTGTCTAAAAGTTAGGCAATAACCATGCATTTATTTTTCTAATCTGAAGAAAGAACTGCTATTAATGGAAATACAGGAAAGTGGGTATCAAGGATGGAAAATCTATACATTACTTGCAAGCCTTGTTTGAAACTGATTTTATCTTTTCTAGGGGTGACAGACGTTTTGAAAAACCAGGGCGAAAAGATGTAGGTAAGGTTCTTGAAGTATTTCATGGGCCTCCAAGGCTCACATTAAGGGTAAACTTTTTAAAAATTAACTTTATTACCTGCACCTCTCCAGTAGATGGGGTTGTAGCATTGCTTTTACTTAGAATATCATGGTTATTTCAGGTCTCGATTGCATGAAACCAGGGATGATGAATACAACTATTTAGAATTTACTTGTTGGGTTTGTGTGTTCTCTGCAAGGCTTATTTTCTTACTTGTTCCCTGACCCTCCTTTTTTGGGGTACTGGTGATTGAACCCATGGCACTCTACCAGTGAGCTACCCTCTTATCCCTTTTTATTTTGACACAGGGACTTGGTTAAATTTCCAGGGCTGGCCTTGGACTTGTGATCCTTCTGTCTGAGTTTCCCAGGAAGCTGGAATTATAGTTGTGTACCACTGTTTTTGCCATTAGGCCCATTTTTTGAACTGAAATTTCAACTTAGGAATCAATCTAGTAACTTTTAGGGTAGTGGATAGTATGTCATACCTGAGAAGAAATAGAGAAAATGCTAGAATCTTTGCTTTGGTAGTAAAGGCTGAATCTACAAATGTTTTTTTCTTTGTCATTTTCTTTTTTGGTAATATATTTTTTATTTTTTTTGTTTTGAGGTGAGAGCAGTTGAATTAATCATGGTTTATATAAAAGAATTTATAATGTTAAGATGGGCTTTCTGACTGATTAAAGGGACTACCTAAAAACTGTCAGTAGATATTAGTAGCTTAGAGGGGAAAAAACGTATTCATAGTAGTGGTTGCAATTATGAAAATTGCTATACAATTTCCAGATTCCTACAAGTGCCAAAAAATTTCTCCAGAATGTTATTGTATATGGTAGTGGCAAGCATTTCTCATAAAATGTGTTAAATATGTAAATACCATTCATAGAGTGATTTGCAGATTGTTTTGAAAACATAGTTAATAACAATCAGTTTTGCTTCACTGTTTCCATATAAAATTCATTTAAAAGTATCAGTAATTTCAGTGTATCATTCTTTTATGTGGCATTGGCAATATTTCATTTGTTTATATTAAAGAAAAGATATTACATGAGTATAGCATGAAGAAATTTGAGTCAGACTGTATAGATAATTTATTGTCACCTTTACCCATATTGTGGACTATTAGATTGGTGTTATCTTGAGGGATGTCAGGACCTCTGCTCCCAACCTTGTCTGATTTAGTACTTTTGCCTGTTAGTATGGAGAGGCAATGAGGGATAGTTTAATGAGTACAAGACCTGGAATTAGAGATCATGGTATTCTAAACTCTCAGATATTTATTAATCTTATACTAAAAGGTAATGATAGTGACTAAAGAATTTTTAGGGTTACAATGAGAGTCTGAAATTTATTCATTCAACAAATATTGAACTTCTAATTGTGTGTCGGGCCTTCTAGGTACTAAATAAGTATTCCTTTTGTTTGAAGGATGTTGGTATGCTGATCAAGTTTGCAAATCATTCCGTGTTAAGAGGGCTAGATGTAGAGTGGTACAGTTTAGACTTGGGATCAGAATTAATGTGGAACAAGAAACTGAATCTAATTAAATCTAAATAAAGCTGTCTGACATAAATAAATTACAGATTTTAAAATATGGAATAGGTGTGTGTGACAGCAGCCTACTGGGAAAGGCTCAGCTCTCTCAGCTGACTATGCTTCATTTTATAGTACCATGATTGTGTCCTCTGACGGCAGTATTTACTAAACCTAAAGTGTCCCCACTGAGTTAGGTGGTAGAGATACCCATTGTCATTTATGTTGTCACAGGACAGCCTAAACATTCTGTTTATTTCTGGGGCCACACCTTGAAAGGGTCCATATATTAGAGTAGGTGGCCCAGGCATTTGAAGCCCTGTGATGAGGACTTCATAAAGGAAATGGGGCTGTTCATATAGGAGACTAGACTGTGGACTGGGCAGAGTGGGGAGCAGGTTATATACCCCGACTGTCTGCAAATATTTGCTTAGTGATCATGTGAAAGAGGAATTAGACTTGACCTGCATGAGTCTCAAGGGCAGAAAGGGGTTGAATGATGGAAGGTTCAAGGAGGAAGGTATTTGATACATTCTTAAAAAGTCTTAATAATTGAGAGCTCTCTGGAAATGGCTTGGGTTGCCTTTGGGAAAGTAGTGAGTTCCCTGCACGGAGATATCTGCATTTTAATTTGTTGATACATATTCATACTTTGGTGGTGGAAGATGAGTTCTTTTTTATTTTTAGTTTTCATATTAATCCAATGAATTTTCCTCGCTGATTTCTATTAAGAGAAAAGGTTGTTTTCTTTGCATCCCATAGAAATATTTTTGAAAAGGTGAATTCCACAAAATCAAATTGACATGAAGTATAAGAACATTAAGGAGGTTAAAATGCTTACTACTAGTGTAATAAAATATGGCAATTTCCACACGTACATGTGCATACATGCACGTATTCTTATGTTTCATAAAGGCTTTTATTGAATGCTTTTTGATAAGATGCTCCTGCAGATTAACTATGCTAAGGATCTGATCTTTCTCTTTTTGTAATCTATTTTTGTTGTGATATAGATTAAAAGATCGTTTATAATTATATTTTAATACTCTAAGAATAGCAGAACTAATTTGTTGGATATTCTGTGACATCAAATTAAGATAATTCAAGTGCTGAAGATTCCAGAATGATTTGTTCCTTTTAAAATTAGAGATGGTCATATCATATATATCTCCCCCCTTTTTTTTGTGGTTGCTGGGTATTGAACCTAGGACCTCACCCATGTGAGGGAAACACTACCACTGAATTGTGCTCATTGTACTCCCCATCCCCTGTTTTTGCTTTATATGAGAAGGGAAATGGTGGAATTACTGGTGTTTGGGTAAGAGTCATATATAACATTGTGACAACCCATGGGACAGTGTGGAGGTGGAAAAAGGCCTGTGATATTGGGATTATAGTTTCATTCAGTAGGTACTAATTGCTGCACAGGGAGAGATAAGTTCTTGTAATCAGCTCGAAGTATGATTTTGTGGGGATAAATTAAAGGATTTTTATAAAATAAATGATCCACACAATATCAATAAATAGGCCCTGCCAAGTATCAAACTGACTAATGTGTTGTGGTGTGGAATATTTGGGAATAGACATAGAAAATTTTGGTTAATAGACTGTTTTCTGGCACTTGTTAATATGGATTTTTTATACATAAATCTAGGACCTTAAGATTTTTTTTTTATTAGATGGATATAGAGGTACAATTGAGGGGGAAACATTATCAAACATTCAAGAACCATTGTATATATACTTAGTTATCCAGGGCTAATGCCATATCATGGATGCCCAGCTTGGGTTCCCCATTGTTGTTTCCCCCAGAAGAACTCCTGAGTTAAATGGATATCTTGTGGAGGACAGCAATCTCCTTCTGAGATGATTCCCCCATATTCCCTATCTCCAGTCTCCTAGGAGTTCTTCCTGTACTCCTCCCTCCCCATACCCCTCCCTATACCTCTAAGTATCCTAGGGAGTCATCTCCCTGTTGCGTTGAGAATCATACAGTTTGAATAGAACCTTAAGATTTTTAATAACACATGACTTCAGTTTGTTAGAATTGTCATGCTGTGTTGGTTTCTAAGAGTTCATATTAGTTCCAGAGTTGTCTTCCTGATCATATATGAGCTTTCTGGTGACCCAGGTAAATGAACTGCGTAGCCCTAGAAGAAAGAGCTGCCATTCCTACTTCCCAGTAGTTTCCTCCTTTTTTCCATTTGTACTCCATTTTCCTGGGAGGATCTTGGTCTCTGCAGAAAATTTATTTTTTAACTTAGAGAATGTGATTCTTTGAAATAAATGAAAAATGGTGAATAGTGCTTCCAAAAGCTTTCGATCCCCTGGATAGAAGTTTTTAATCACACTTCTTAGTTGTAAAATATTTATTAAATAGCATTATTTAATGGCAGTTTTTTGGGTTATTTTTTGAGCATGTAGGGAAATTTACATTTAGTTTTTCAGATGTCAGGTTTATGTATAAACAGTAAGTGTGATACAAGATTCATCTGATTTGAATGGGGAAAGTGAAGCATCTAAATGGAAACTCGGAGCCCAGGCCTCACATATTCATGTGTTGTCACCTTGAGCAGCTTCACTGTTTGTTGAAATTGTTATCTATGTAGGTGACATAGTGCTCTTAGGAAAAAACATACCACGTGAGTCTTTGATACTACTTTATTTTCACACATTAGGCAAATCTTGTTAATTTGTTATAGAAATAAGAATTCCTGCTATTGTTAAAATAGTTTGGGGTTGGAAAAAAAATTGTGGTTCTGATTCCTACTTAAGAATGAATGCCTAAGATTCTTATCCAGTAAAGTCTATGATAATTAGATTTCTGTGTTCTTGATATTCTTCTGCTATTATCAATCTTAGACCACTCCAGAGTTCTTTGTTATTTTCTTTTCCTTTTGGTCAGAGAGCAGAAAAATGTGACTTGCTGCTGTGCCCTGCTCTTTATAACTGCTTGCATTTACTCAGCTAGTATTTTATTTCAAGAGATGATTCCTGCCTGGGTCATCACCAGTGGGGAAGGTTAATCTTTCACTTTTCCACACAAGCCTGAATAAGGGAAATTTCAGAAAAGAAGAGCAGCTACAACTGTGTTTGAAATCTGTAGGGTGATGCTTTTGGTTCTTGTTTTGCTTGAGGACAGTTTCATTTTTTTAACTGAAATGAAAATTATTTGAAGAAATGTCTTAAGCTGAATGTAGGAAGAAGCAGTCATCTCAGGATACATAAAATGAAAACTGAGGCAGAGAAAGCGTAATTTTCGTGGAGTATTAGACTTGGAAAGAAATAATAGAGATCATCTAGTCCAGCCTCCCACTGGTGAATAAACACTCATTTTGTGTTTATAGAAAAAACTATTTGATGTTGGAAACAGGAATTTGGGTTTGAAAATACTTTGTTGCCTAATTATTTTTTGCTTTATTTATTAGAGATTTTTTCCTTGTTGAGTTGCTTCTAACTAAATCTTTATATTAAAAGCTTAAATATATGTGTGTATTAATTAACTATTTAGAACTGTCATTTTTTTATGTCATTGAATGGGTCATAGGTAGGAAGAGAAATTTTTACTTAGAAACCATTCAGATGAAAGATACGATTATAGGTTTTGATCATTATTTGATTATTATGCAAGTTACTTTTCTTTTTTAAGAGAGAGGGATAGTGAGCGAGAGAATCAATTTTATTAGTTTTTCATACAACTTTCGTTGCTCTGACAGTTTGTTGTGTACATAGGGTGCTGGGGTTTGAACCTGCGTCCTTGCATATGCCAGGCAAGCGCCATAACAGTTGAACCACCACTCCATCCCTGCAAATGAGTTTTAAAGCACATAGATTTACATCTCCTTTCCAAAAATACTACCCTGAAGGTTCTGTTTGGATTGGAGCATCTCTTGTTCTGATCACATTCTGTCACAAGTATATGAATATGTACATGTATTTGGGATTCATGTTCAAATACTTTTAGGTTTATGTATAAATCTGTGCTGTTATTTTGAATTTCCATTCTTAGCTGTTAAACATTTAGGAAGTGATAACTTACACTAGTTTTGTGGAAGAATAACCAAAGGAATGATCTTTGTTGTCTTGAAAAAAATGACGGTTGTAAAAGGATGTTCACTAAATATTGTGCAATCATTTTTTCACCCAGGGAGCTAGGTTTGAAATCAGACTGTTTAAATTTACAGATGAAAATGAGAGATTTATGGTCGATTTTCTTAGAGCTTAGCTGTGTTACACTTCATTACTGGTAACACACTACAGCATCCTTATCAACTCACCAGCAATATTTCTGTCAAATTTAGTCATATTGATTCTAGGAGATAACCACAGGTACAAACTTTGAAAGGTAGAATGTTTTGTTTTTAGAATGTGTATTGTTAGCTCAGCCTTTTTTTGGGGACGGTGGGGTAGGGAGGGTTATAGGCATGATTACCATGATATAATCAGAGAGATGTAATCAGCATTGGAAAAAAGAAAACATGAGATATAGTGAAGGAGAAATGGCTGCATACTGGCTGAGTAGATTTAATACATTAGAAAATAGGATGGCATGGATAAGTCTTACTCTGTCAGTCCTGTTTCAGAGATCTGAAAATTGTCAATGCTTTGTCCATTGATCCGGATACCCATGTCAGTCCTGTGTGGGCTCTTAGAGACCAGAGTAGTTGGAAGTTCAGGAACAGTCTTGTCAAAATTCTCCATCTTGACTTGATATTCACCTTTGGAGCCTTTAGTCAACAGAGATGCAAAACAGTGACGTAACATGATCTCGGAGGGTAGGTAGGATGTCCTCCTTTGGCAGATTTCTCCAGTGCCTTCTTGCATCGCTGAAAGGAACACAACCAGTTCAAAGTGGGGAGGATTTTCATGCTGGAGCAGAGTAGCCAGAGGACTTGATGGTGTAATGGAGTGGTAGTAGGTTAGTGGAAAAATGAAGAACGGGCATTCCTCAGTGCTGATGCCATCAAGGTGGAAGTCCACACTGGTCTGGTAGAGTTCTCCATTTTCTCTTTCCTGATAGAGTACAGCTGAGACCCGGACATTGGTTAGAGGGCTGGGTCGTGTGTTGGCCACTTGGAAAATAAGGTTAGGTTTGCCATCTAAGTGAGCTACTACTGCTAAGTCAGTAAAGCGAATTGAGAAAGCTCGATTTTTTGGCCGGGCAATCTTCGCCACAAAGGCACCTAAATTAGAAATCATTGAATTTTTTTTAGAATGAAGACTGAATATCAATAACCTTTTCTGAATGAGAAGAGTATATCAAATAATTATACATTTCTTGGTGCTATGCTTTCCAGTGAGTCAGGAATTTAACTCATTTTTTGAGGAAACTGGTTAATTTGGATGGTCTCATTATCTCATTTGCCTGAAGAATTTTTCAGATTATACATACGTTTTTGTTAAGTAACCATGATTTCAAAATGAGTAAGCAGAATTGATTTTGAAACATAGAAGTATAAAATTTTATGCTTAGCTTCTTACAAAGTCAAAGAATTGATCATTTCCTATATTCATATCCTACTTTTAAAAAAATGTTATAGAAAATAAATGCAATTTGATTGCAGCCAGAGGAGTTCAAGTTGAAATGGAGATTAGATTCAAAGCAAAATGATTTGGGGTAGGAGGGTGCCTAGTACAAGGAATGATAACGTAAGGAACTTTTAAACCCTGAAACTTACATAAACCTTTCTATTGGGGGAAGACTCTGGCTGTAAGGGGATTTCAATGCCCCTTTTAAGTCCTCCTCCTGACCCCAGCTATGAGGGTTTCTTAACCACAGAGCTCATTGGTGCCAACAGAGCTCATTGGTGAGGCCTATGCAGCCCTTACCAGAATTATGTTTTTAAATGCTTAAAAATGTAAAAATTAATACAGAATGGCAAGCACGGTGATACATTCCTGTGATCCCAGCCACTTGGTAGGCTGAAGCAGGAGGACTGCAAATTTGAGGCCAGCCTCAGCCATTTAGTGAGGCCCTAAGCAACTTAGAGAGACCCTGTCTCAATAAAAAATAAAAAAGGACTGAGGATGTAACTCAGTCCCCTGGGCTCAATTCCCAGTACCTCTCTTTCAAAAAAACAAAAGTAAAATGAATGTGGAGGAAGCCAAATATACTGAAATCCAGCCGTGGTTTTCATGCTGTGGTTTTGCAGTAGTGTTGGTTGATATTGGAAATATCTGTAATTTCTTTTGCATCAAAATTAGTGCTGGACACTATTTTGTTTGTTTCATTCTCAATGAAAGGAAATGCCAAATTCAGTTAGGGGCTAGTGCAAAAAATTAAAAATTTTTCCATTTAAATTCATAGATTCCCTCAGTTTATCCAAGAACTGACCTATTTAAAAAACTCTTGTGAAAGTAAGTGATTTGTTACAGGTATAGAACCTGTTGATAATTCGCTGAGACTTCATTCCAGATCACCCTGTAGGGGGCCAGTGCTTACCTTCTCAGATAATAAAGCCAGTTTTTCTGTTCTTTTTTTTCTTTAATTGTATGTCACATAAAAAGGACACGAGCTTTACTTTATTAGAGGAAAGAATCTTGCATGTTAAGAGGCTTATAGGCAAAACTAAATAATCTTTATGGCCATATTTTGGTATATTCTGTTACAGATGTACATGTATAACTTGTTTTCTAATGTGTAATGCTGCCTGTGGTGTGCTGAGTGCGGACTCATTAGTGTTGAGTAAATGTTGAAGAGATGATCTCAGTGAAGAAGAAAAAAGAATCAAATCCCTGTTAGATAGCATGACTGTCAAAATAATGCATTGGACATATTTATTCACTTATTTAACAAAATGATTAGCTTCTGCAAAAAAATACTACTTGTAGACCTTTTTGTTAATATTTTTTAGTCCTAGGATATTCCTGTGAATTAGTTTCCTGATGATCCTCCCCTCTTTTTTCTTAAATAGTTCCAGTAGGTAAAATTTTAAGTATAGAGTCAGGTTCCTTGTACAGTCTATTGTTTGACCCCAAACTATTTCTTTTCTTTCTTAGGCATTTATCTGCTAATAATACAAATTATTCTATAACAGAATCACTTATAACTGACTGTATCCTTTCCAAAATGCTTGTAGTTTTTTGTTTTTTAAGAACAAAGAGAATTACCTGTGATAAAAGCCTCTAGCATGAGGCCTAGGAGCATTTGTATGGCAAGTAAGGCGATTGCACTTGGACAGTCACCACTGGGGAACATGGTACCATAACCAATTGTAAGTTGTGTCTCCAGAGAGAAGGAGAATGCAGCTGTGAAACTGGTGATGTACTTGACACAGATAGTGTGGTTTTCAGGTGGGGCATCATGATCTAGTTCCAGATCACCATTCATCTCAGCTAGAACATACCAGAGCACTGCAAAGACAAGCCAGTGGAAAACAAAAGAAGCAGAAAAGACTAGCATCACCCAACGCCAGCGCATGTCCATTAGGATTCCCCATGCATCTCTGAGATACGCAAGACCTCTTTGAGCGCCATCCAGTTGAAGTGTGCTGTGGCCATCTTTGGTGACCATCCTTCGGTATCTCTGACTTAAAAGAGGAGCAATGACTTTGCAATTACTGCTTTCCATCTCAGGCTGCAATTCTCTGAAATCAAGAGTAAATTAGTCAGCCCTAGCTGTTTTTGTTTGTTTGTTTGTTTGTTGTTAAAGAGGGACAGTGAGTAAGAATCAATTTTTATTTTGGTTTTTCATGTGTCTTTTGTTGCTCTGACACTTCGCTGTGTATGTGGTGCTAGGCTTTGAACCCGTGTCCTCCGGCTTGCCAAGCAAGCACCATAACTGCTGAGCCATCACTTCAGCCCCAGCCCTGTTTTATAGTTAATATTTGTGAACTTTGAAACTTTCTTCACTTTCTGCTTTATTGAGAATGCCTTTCTTGACTACAATTTGGACACACTTTCCCATTCTGTTTATGTAAGGGGCATTTGCAGACTGTCATTCCTTTGATAGTTAGTCATATTTTATCTTAGGATATCTCTTAGTGTTTGCCCAAAATACTGTTAAAATATTGTTCACTATTTTAAACATTTTCTGATTATATTGTAGAATTTCTAAGGAGGATATGGGTTATGATTTTGCCTATTTTACACTTCTGTCTGCTTTGCACAAGTCCAAGCATCAAATATTTATTGAATTGACAAAATATTATGTGATAAATAACAGGTTTTCATAAGTATGAATAACTCATAATTAAAACAAGTTAAACATGTAAGTATTTGCTATAAATAAATAGAAATCATTTGGAAACATTAAATTGTGCAGAACTGCTGAAAGCCAATTTAGTACTAGGTCAAGACATGCTTGTGATAAGCTTTTAAAGCTTTACAGTTCTAATGTTCTTAGCCTATTGGAATTAACCTATTCAGAGTTTTATGATGGATTTTATTTTGTCATTTTGTAGACATGTTCATGATTTCTTTCTGACCTGGCTAATAGATTATTGTCTTTTTGACTATTCCAGATTCTGACTAGATTGTAAGGTAGAGAGAGAATTGTTTTCTTGGCAAAATAAAAAATTCCAGATAGGACATTTCTAGACAGCACTTCCTTTTTTTTCCCTTCCCAATTAATTGTAAACCAGAGGAAAAAGTTTCCAAAGTTAATGAATCAGAGTAGTCATTAAGGGTTCAAATGGCAGTTTATAAAAAAGGTAATAAGACAGTTTTCTGCTCGGAACAGTTTTCACCAGTGGTTATGCTTTTCTGTGTGGTGAATAGAAATACAATGTGTGCGTGCCTTGTGACCATCCTTGCATATATGACAGGCGTCTAAGACTTCTGTATGGAGACTGCCTGGAATGGACCAGGAATTGTATCCTGTCTCTGAGTCTTCCTCTCTTCTATGCTGCAGGTGGACAGTAGTAGGAATTTATATTGACTCTTCTTTCAGAAGTAGATAATTTCTGGGGTGTTGCATACCCCTTCCTGCCTTTCGAACGAAGCTCAAGAAGGGTACTTAAACACATGGAGTAAGGCTGTTGTTTGAGTTTGCAAGATCTTTCTGTGTCTTGGGGCTATGGGGACAGCCTCTCTGTATTGTTGGAATTAGACATTGGCCAACTGGGTACATGCTACGTTCCCTTTTGTGCAGAGGTGAATTTAATGTTTATCGGTGACACTAGAGACAATTTTTTCCCCCTCAGGTTTGAGCTATTGATTGAAAACTGTTCAGTTTATTTAGATTAGTCATTTTAGTTTCACATTGTAGATTTAAAAAGTCTTGTTTTGGGTTATTTTGTTTGTAGTTGGTTTGTGAATGTTGCAGATTGAACCTGGCATTGAACCTACATGCACTAGGCACGTGCTTTACCACTGAACTACATTCCCAGCCCAAATGTTAGTGTTTTATAACTTATTACCTTGACAAGTTATAATTTTATCTAGTTTTCCCCCCTTTGGCATGTTTTTCTTTTATGTTGCTGGGGAATGACCCATGGCCTGGTGCATACTAGGTCAGCACTTTACCACTGAGCCACACCCCCAACCCATATTCTTATTTTGCTGGATTGTTTTTTGTTTGTTTTTGTTTTTGCAGTGCTGGGAATCTAACTCTGGGCCTCACATGTGCTAAAAAAGCCCTCTACCATTGACCCATGCTCTGGGCCCCTGATGGGTGCATCCACAGTGAATTTGCTAGATGATGGAATGATGGAGAGGATCTAGGAATGCAGGATAGGGTACAGTGCCCAGAGGACTGACCCCACTGGGGAAGGAAAATTTGGGTGGCAGATGAACAGGGAGCTAAGTATATTTTCAGTGGCAGCTTCTGGACTAGGAAAGAGGGTGTTTGAGTGGGGGAGGTACATGGAGTGGAATGGGTATGCTGTGAGCCAGCACTGAGGGCAGGGCCCCTGTGGGGAGGACCAGCAGCCTTTGAGGACTCAGATAGGTTTGTCCCTTGGCGTAGAGGTCAAGGAGGGCCTGGGGTTGATAGAATTTGAGCAGTGGACAGCCAGAGGCCCTTACAAGCTGGCTTAGTGTACTAGCCTTCAGCCAGCCCAGCAGCTCTAGCAAAAGGTAACCTCCATTTTTGTGTATGGTATCTTCAGAGCTGTGTGGGGCTGTCCTCTTTGTTGTTACAGGTGATCTCTTCCGCTACCCTCCTCTAGGTCCTACTTACGGAGAGGCAGGAGAGGCATCCCAGGGCCAATGACATATAGCCTGAGGCTCACTGTACCCTGCCCTACCCTGCAGGATGTGGGGGACGACAGAGTCCTTAGGCATTAGCTTCCCAGCTCCCCAGTCCAGACATACTCTGCAGAGCTCAGGGTCAGGGGTCGGCCAAATCCAATGGGAGTGGGCAACAGTACCTCTGGTATCACTGACAAGGCCAGCTCCAAAAGTCAGGGCTGCCCCAGGCCTGTAGGATGTCCATCCTCCTTGGGGTCCAATCCTTGCCCCCAGACTAGGTATCTCTACCCCCAGGTAGAGATAAGGCCCAGGGGTCAAAGGTAGGAGAAAGAAGCATTGGTTAGGGGCAGCACTGGTAACCACTGCCTTACCCAAACCCGCATCAGGCCCAGAGTTCAGGATCCTGTCCTAACCTCCTCCTGACCTCAAGAGCCCTGAGGTGGCCAAAGCAAAGGTCCTCCCTTTCTGTTTTTCTGTGCTGAAGTTTGGCCATTTCCTGGGGAATGTCCCTGGAAGGCTTGGGGTATGGAACATGACTTATGAAGTACCTTTGTGGTTCCTTCCACAGCAACCCATCTTTAGCCCAGAGACCACAACCCCACCCTCTACTTGGGCCACAGGCTCTGGGGGACATTCAGGATGCCTGAGCTGGGAGGCAGCTGGAAAGGCTTGAGTGTAGGTGGGGGAGCTCTTAGGTGCAGATGTTGGGGGTAGGGCTCAGGTGTGAGCTGACAGCATCTGTGTACCTCTGTTCCAGGAGTCCCGGCTTGAGGGTAGCCTCCTAGAGAGCAGGTCACAGAAGGAATGCTTGGAGCTCCCTTGGGATAGCAGAAGAGGTGGCCCTGTCCCATAGTTCTGGGTATGGTAGGCAGGGGAGGGATGCTCAGGCTGTCCACTTAGGGGAAGGGCCCAGGCTTCCCCTGAATAGGCAGTGGCTCAGCTGCTTGCTGTCAGGACCTGCCATTGGAATAGTTAACTCAGGTACCTCCAGCAGCTAGTTACAGAGCCTTTCAGGAAATACCTGGGAGAGGTCCTAGGGCTGTGAGGGAGGGTAGAGCCCAACCCCACTCTGGTCCCAGCAGCCCACATCGGGCCCAGGCACAGTTTTCACATAGCACCAAGTACTCTGGGTCCCTGGTATTCCTAGCCCAGGGCTGCTGTTGGCCATGACAGTGGTGACAGCATCTGTGGCCAGCCTCCCAGTCTGATGAACTTACTCCCCTCAGGCCAGAGTACTTTGGATCTAGATTCTTTAAATGTTTTAGGATAACTAATAAGAAGAGCAATAATAATAATAAAATCTTCATAGGCACTGTGCTAGGTGTTTTTATCCTGTATTATCCCTAATTCTTTGTTATTTCAGCACGAATAGATAATGCTGTCCCCATTTTTCAGATGAGGTCACTCAGGTTTAGACAAAGAATTTTATACAAAACAAATGAGGGCTTTAGATTATTTGGATTGTTATCCAAGCCTACCCAAGTACAAAACCAGTTTAAATATATTTTTTTAAACTACAAGAAGCTATTAGTTTGTTGAAATAAAAATCCTTTTCAAGAGGATTGTTATTGTATTCTAAAGGTAGTCTTCAGTAGTCAGATTTTTAGCACCTTTAGTAGATGCTTTCTCTTGTCCTGAAACTCAAGTAACTAACCTGATCGTCGTTGTTAGCTTCATACAGGATTCTTATGACAGTAATAGTTAATAGTATAAGCTAATAATGTATTATTAATTATGTGACAGGAATCATAAGTACTTCACAGGTATTATGCTCATCTGAAGCCAGTAGGCAATGTCTAGCATAGACTAAATTTAAATTCTCAGTTAAGTATGAGTTGCTTCATTGTAACTAACAGTGTTCTAATTTTCATAGTAATAAATACCATTATTATTCCTGTTTACAGAGAATGAAACTGAAGCACAGTGAATTTCCTAAGATCACAAAGGTAGTAGTAAGTTAAAGGGTAATTAATCCTGTGCACCCTGCTTCCAGAGCCAGTGCTACATTGCCTCAGAAATAGACATTTGACCCTGGTTAGCCTTTGTGAAAAACACAGTGTTCTATTTGATTAGTTTTGGTCAAGAGCCTCTACAGAATATTTGTTCTTCAAGAATGCTTACTAAGTTCAGACCTCTGATTTTTAGGTAAGAACTGGATTTTCAGTTAAGGAAGACTTCTTTCAAGACGTGGAGATTAATCAGAGTTGATTTAGTTATATTCCACAGACCAGTAAAATTAAACAGTGAGGAGAAAAGAATTATTGTGTAGCATTGCCAGATTTATATTTTGCCAAGAAAGAAGATAAATTTAAAAACATAATACTTATATATAGTATATTTTATCAAAGAAAAGATTTTGACACTAGAAGAGGAAGGATGTAATAATGAAAAGAATAGTTGGCTCCTTTTCATAAAGGTTAATGAACACTTTGTTATCCTTTATGCCTTGCTTCCTACCTGTATGGAAGCCCTGCTGTTGCTGGCTGCTGGTGCTAGGTCTGCTTTTGAAACCAGTCTCCTTGTGAACACAACTAAGTGCCCAGTGTTTCAGAAAAGCTTGAGGAAGATCTCCATGATTCTTCTTTATTTCAGCTTACTTTATTCCCAAATGTTCAAAGATTCCTTATCTGGAGAGCCTTTCTATATACTGTGCTTTAGAAAGTTAATTATTCTCATTTGAGCCTTTTAAGGGTTGTTGCTTGTTACCTACAGTTTTTGTAGCAGTCTTACTCTAGATTCTTTACAATTTCATTTTTTTCTCTAGTAACTAAGTAACATGGAAAAATCCATGCACAAGGAAGTCAGAAGGCAAGTATCAAAACAGTGAAGCAGTATTTTTTTTTCACATGAAATTTTGCTGGATCTTATTTGGATTATATTGAAAGAAGTAAGCTTTTGATCCTGACTTAACAGGTTACCCTGAATAACTAGTTTTTGGACCCGTATATTCCATGTAGTGCTGTATAAAAAATAAGAATGAGGGTTATGGCTCTTTCTTTCTTTCTTTCTTTCTTTCTTTCTTTCTTTCTTTCTTTCTTTCAGCAACTTTATTGAGTTTTTTACATGGCCTTAGTTGCTCCAACACTCAGTTGTGTACGTGGTGCTGGGGTTTGAACCTGGGTTCTCGTGCTTGCCAGGCAAGCGCCGAAACTGCTGAGCCACCGCTCCAGCCCCATGGCTATCATTTTCTGTCTCTGTTGGTTGTGTAGCTGTATCATCTTGGGAAAGCCACCTGGTCCTCTTGGCCAGGTGTCTTTAGATTTAAACAAAGAAAGGGGGTAGTGAGGAGGAGTTAAATAACATGGTTCCTTAAAGCTCTATAAATTTGAAAACTTATTCCCAATTCCATCAACTGATACAGGGTTCATTAATTTTTTTTCCTATGTGATTTTTATGTCTACTTATGATTTTAAAAAAATTATCTTATTGTTGGGCTATATAATATATATATGTATATATGATTTTCCCATCACATTTAAAAGTGTTTATGATTTGAAGTAATTTTATACCCCCATGAGTGCTTTTTAAATGTATTTGTTTCAGGTTTTGTATTTATATAATTGTTGTCAACTGATCCCAATAGAAAATAGAATGGAATAGTGGGAAGATTTGCTAGTATTTCTATGTGTAGGCTGTTCATAAATTGGTAGAAAAAATAGTACTTATTTAAAAAGTGATAGTTGAAAAGCTTCATTAGTCATCAAAATAATGGTTTCATTCTACTCATCAGGTTGTAGCCCTTAAAATTGTGTATTTTCTATTGCTATGACTTAAGTAGTTCTGTAGTTCATATGAAACAGTTAAGACACAGGATGTACTTATAGAAATTTAAATGAAAATAATGTTTGTTCACATCTAATGTAAACACTTTAAAGCTACATCGAGAGTCTTATAGTCATTTCTCTTGCCCTCCATAATTAGGGTAAACAGTGTGAATTCTAACCATATTATATAAGCCTAGAGATCTTTTTGTATTTTAATTTCATATTTGCAGAAGCATCCACTAATTTCAGTAATAATTCCTTGCTCGTAAAGAAATTTAAAATGAAAATATTCACTTTTTTCATGAATTAAAAAATTAAAGTAGCTTATTTTGTAGGTGTTTCTGCATGCTCATTTTGGGTTTCTATAATCCCTTCCAAAAGACACATGATTTTTTTTTTGTTTTGTTTTTACATGATATTTTTTTAAAGCCACTGAATTTTATCTAAGGCCTTTCTCTTCAACTCATTTATATATTATGAAAGAGAATTAGCATGCATATAATAAGAGAATTTCCCGTAATGCTTTCAGTAGGGCTGTTATTCTAAATTTAAAATTAAAGGAAAAAGAAAATAACCTTAATGTGTGACCCTATAGGTAATGCCTTTGTTTTAAAAATCTACTGGAAGTAGTCTAGCTCAGTTCCTATTTGCCTGCCAGTTTCTTTCCCTGTTCTACTTAAGGAAAGAAATAATGAATAGTATTTCATGTACTCACCAGTTCTTTTCTGTGGGTCAGCCTATATACCAAGGTAGGTCCTTAGGAGGCTTGCAGTCTGTCTTTTTGGTCAGGTAGCTTTGATCTACAAGTGTAGTTTGTATGTTCTCTTCTTGGACTGGCTTTACAGCTTACATTCCTCTGTTTATAATGTTGTGGGGGCTGGTTTCAGCTGAAGCTGATATGATTGGTCACTTAGTCTGCAGGGGGGCCAATTAGCTCTGATCATGTGGAAAAGAATGCTGGTTTGTTAGGAGGGCTTTCTTTACCCAACACAAACCTTAACAACTCTGGAGAAAGCCTCCAGAGCTGACTTGGAGAAGGGGTGCATTTTTCCCTCTAATCAGGACCGGTTTTTAGTAAGTTTGCATAATCTTACTTAAGAGTTTATTTAAAAGTTCAAAGGGATAAAATTCCCTGAAAGATTTCCTTTCAGCCGTCTTTCCTTATATAGCATGTTAAAACTGTGAGATAGCCTCCTTCACTAATCTTTTTTTCCCATCATTTCTTTGGGGAAGATTTATTTAGATAAGGAAGGATGCTTAGTCATAAATTAATGAATTGATTTTTCTAGTTTTCTTTTCATATCCCATCTCATCAGAATGACTACTATTAATTCCAGAGCTGGTAATATAGGTGATTTAGTTAACTGAAATTTTTCCCACCTTCCTTTTTTTTAATATGAGGAAGCAGACTTTTAAAGAAGACTATGTTAAAAAAGACCTTGACTTGGGGGATACAATTAATTGTTTATTACTTTGTACTTATCTTTAAACAGCACACCTGTATGAAAGAACTGAAGAACTTTAAGATTTGTTTCAGTAATATTTAGGGAATGTTTTCCTGATACGTGTGATGAAGTAAAATAAAATGTAGTGGTCAGGGTACCTAAAATATAAATCAACACTGAGATAATGTTTAGCTGAAAATGTCCGTGATCCAGTTTGTAGCAGCATCAAAGTGAGCTGAGTATGGTTTTGTGTAACGCCTTAGTGAGCAGTACTTTTCTCCTTCCTCCGTTAGCTGCTGAATTTAAAACTTTGATCAAACGTCACATGTAAAGAGGATCTGAGAAACAAAGACTGTGATTGTTCAAAGTAAAATCAAGGAAGGCCTGCTGGGAAAATTATTAATTTAGACTACTATAATGCTACTTAAGGAAATCCGCCTTTGTAGATTCCTCTCCTCCCCTCCCCAATTTACAAAATATATTAATTCCTTCTTTGTTTTTTTAATGCCAAACATTTCAGTACAAGTTCAGACATAGCGTTAGAAACTTTGACCTTCAGAACTAGGGAGAGTAAAAGCTTCAGGGAGGGACTTGTTGTATAAGGCTTATTCCCTATTGTGTTAGTAGGGATTTTAGGTGTGTTCTCTTGTAATGGACTCCATTTCAGAATATAATGAGACAAAAAGGATTTGGTAAAAATGACCCTCAGTTAAGAAGGAAATGTCTTAAATAAAGATGTTTTCTGATTCCTGTAGTTTTCCAATTTGATCTGCTATAGACAGTGATTACCAATTGTTAACTGTATGGATATTATGGACCAGTGCTAGTGTGCCCACTCAGGAAAAGAAAACTCTCATGACAGCATCCTGAAAGTTTAAATTCATTTCTGATTGAGGTTGTCAGGTTAGCTGGGATGAAATCGATATTGGCAGAAATGATAGGGCATCTTCACCCTAATGCACATGGATCCTTCCCTGTGAACAGGTTCTGTGATTTTTTTTTTGGGTATTTGACAGTAAGGTGATTGGAGATGGCTCTAAATCATCTCTTCTATGAATGAAGATAAATGCTAGATACCTTTTCATTCATTGATTTTTTTTTCCAAAATTATAATTTTGAAAATTTATATTTTCATATAAATTGTTCTTTATTAAATACAGTTCTCTGTACCTAAAGATATTTGATTTTCTTTCTAACTAATATAATGTATAATCGACAAATATGCCACATTGTTCTTGAAAACAGCAAAGCATTTGTTGTAGTGCAGTATCTTACCTCTGCCCTCTGGTTCTGGCATTCTTTGTTACGCAGTGT
This sequence comes from Aplodontia rufa, assembly GCA_004027875.1. Lineage (NCBI taxonomy): Eukaryota > Metazoa > Chordata > Mammalia > Rodentia > Aplodontiidae > Aplodontia > Aplodontia rufa. Next base: position 49,373 of record PVKS010003635.1, read on the forward strand.
ATTTAGCTTGCTTTGGAAATGCCGAGGCTCTTTCTAGTTCTGCATGTTGAAGCCCCCTTCTGATCCTATGGCAGGTGGCTTCTGGATGTATACCAGTGGATGGTGAGCATGAGGGCTGGAAGAGGTATGGAGAGACCCTAATGTGCTACAACCTCTCTAGTCTCTCTCCAGCCAGGAACTGCTGTGTTTTCAGGATCCATATTAACTAGCAGAGCAGGTTGTTATCACTCAGGGGTTAGGCTGGGAGAGAAGTTGCAGATATTTGGATAGAGAATTTAAACTTCTCTATCTTAGGACACCCTGCATTATGTTTACAGTGCTTTGGGGGAGGGAAGTGGGAATTCAGTATCAACACTTGGGTGGGATTCCCTTTCACTGTTTTCTTAGTGCCAGCAGCTATTTTTAGCATCAGTCAGAGAATATGTATTAGAATAGAGGAATACAAAATCACTTGTTACAAAAATGTGCACATAAACAAGCTTCAAAGTCTGTCCCATAATTCCACTTTTGCTTTTGGAGATTGGGCACTTGTAAGCTCCAAGTCTCACAGCTGTAGATTTTGTTGGCTGAGTGCCTCCCTGCTCCATCTGAAGTTTTCCATAAACACCATTTTTGGCTGTGAGTCAAACATGCATGCAGGTGCCCTTTTACTGCTCTTTCTCCCCAGGAAGTCCTCTCAGTCAGACCTGGCAGAAACCAACACTGTGTTTTCATTTAACTTAATTTTATTTTTAGAAGAATCTTATTTAGATTTAATTCATTAAGGCAGAAACAAGTATTTACTATCACTAGGTACATTATATACACATCATATATGTTTGTAATACCTGTGTATTTTTAGTACCTTTTATATATCTTAAGTTACTATGATGTAAGAACATAAAATGTATGATAAAGGTAGCATAAATTCCTCATAAAATGGTCACATTTGCTGTATTGAATATAAACAATTAATTTTAAGTTTTGTTTCTTTAATTTTTGAAGGTCTTAGTAGACACCTTTAAGTCTCTGATGAAAGCCATCCTGGCTTCCAGTGGGCTTCCAGTTCAGGGATTTACAGCCCTGAGCTCATTCATTGACTGTAAGTTAGGAATGTTTGGTTCAGGCATTATTCAATTAGACTTACTTTTAAATTGACTTTTTTGGTATCAGGGATTGAACCAGGGCTCTCAACCACTGAGCTACATCTGCAGCCTGTTTTTATTTATTCATTTATGGTTTTGTTTTGAAACAGGATCTCAGTAAGTTGCCCAGGGCATTGCTCAATTGCTGAGGCAGGCTTTGAACTAGAAATCCTCCTACCACAGCCTCCTGAGCTCCTAGAATTACAGGTGTGCACCACTGTGCCCAGCTAAATTGGCTTCTTTTTATTGTAAATTAACCTGTTAAGATTTTAAAAAGAAGCTAAAATATTTTGTTATTCAATGTTGTCATATATTTGCTGATATATTACAGAAAGAAGAGTTTGATTTTTAATGCTAAGAAGGGTGTCCCTCATTCATTTTAGCCCTGGTTACTATGGAATACTGGAGTTTTTAGACATGGAAGGAACTTAAGGTACTGTGTTTTTAAAATTGCCCATAAATTATTTTAATATTTATCATTTATTTTAAGTTATATCATGAATGTATAAATAGGTATGTTTTAACACTGAAATTATATATATATGAAGTTTTCCTTGATATTTCTATCTACCACCCAAATTTATATAAATACAACTCTACAGTGTTAGAAAGGATTTTTTGTCGTATTTTAGAACAGTTCTTCATATCTTCTAATTTTTTAATTAATATTAGTAGTAATTGGAAATTTGCATTTTATGCTGGTGTTTGAAGCCACTTTTTTTTTTTTTTTTTTTTTTTAAAGAATGGGAGAGAGAAAATCAATTTTATTTATTTTTCCATCTGGCCTTTGTTTCCCAGACACTGAGGTTTGAACCCGGGTCCTTGTGCGTGCCAGGCAAACACTTCAGCTGCTGAGCCACCAGTCCAGGCCCTAGCCACTTTATTTTTATAAAAATAATTTCTAGAGAAAAATTTTATGTTGAAGAATTATTGATATTACCATTTTTATACATTTTAAAATAATTTCTGCATGAAGATTAGAACAAACTTAGTTCTACTGTCTCCCTTTCAGAAATGTTGACATACTCTGTTCCCACGTTACACAATGATGGCATGTCCACTGCCTTTTCAAAGCTTGTAGACTTAGATCCTAGATCATCTTCTTCCTGTTTCAGCTTAAAAAAAAAAAAATTTCTGACTGTTTCCATTGGACCTAATTTGAGTAAACCACTAAGAATAATTAGTAGAAATAAACCCTGTATCAGGAGGTTGAATGTCTAGGTTCTGTTTCTGATTATTATGGCTCAGCTATATGATCTTTGGCATCACCCTATAGGTATCCCTTTCTTCACAAGAATAGTAGGTGTAGTGGTGTTTGACTTAATTTCTTGGGTTTATTATGAAGATCAAAAAGATTTGACAATCTATTGTGTCAACTGTAATGTATCAGGTCCTTTGTTTACATGCGTATCCTTAGACTATGGGCCTGGAGGGCAGGTGCTTGTCTAAGTCTTTTCTTTGTTTTTAATCCTATGTGTCCAGTAATGTTTATTCATAGAGGAGGCAGTGTTGTTAATGTTTGTCAGAGATTTGAGTAGAACAATCAGTCAAATGGCTAAGTAGTACCATTTCTTTGGGAAAATATTCTGTAGTAATTACAAAAGTTGAAAGATCCACAATGATCCAGGAGTTTCATAGCTAGGTATATTATATATCCAACAGAAATGCAAGCATATGCTCACTAAATTTGGGTGCTAAGAGTGTTCATGGAAACATAATTCATAATGGCAAAAAGCTAGAGAAAACTTAAATGTCTACCAGCAGTAAAGAGCAAGAAAATAAACTCCTGTTCTCTGTAATCTGAATGAATCTCATGATGTTCAGCAGCAGTAAATAAATATTCCATTTATATGAAAAAGTTCAAAAGGGGCAAAACTAATTTTGGGGGCCAGAAGCCAGGATAGTGCCTATTTTGGGAAGTACTGATGGGAGAGCACATGGAGATTTTTGCAAGCTCCTGAGGTTTGTTTTTTCTTTTATTTTTTTCCCTTTCTTTTAAATCTCAGGTATGTTTACATGCATATATTTGCCTTGAGAAAACTCAGTGAATTGTATATTTGTCATTTATGTACTTTTTTTCTAAGATTGCTACATTTGAATTAAAAGATTTCAGGAGGAAATGAGTGAAGTCGGTTTACAGGTTCTTGAATCTTTTCCAGCCTTATGAAATGTCAGTGACCCCTGAAAGCAGAACTCTGCTTATCTGCTCTTACATGTGGGATATAAGAACTATGTGATGTTGCATTTTTTAGAAATGATTTTGTGGGAATAATCATGTAACAAAATTTGAACTCCTTTGTTACAGATTTTTGAACTAGTAGGGCCAGGGTTCATGAAAATTTATGCTACTTTACCTCAAACTATCCTGACCCCTGCACAATGAGGAATTGGATCTTCAGTGGTCAAGGGATGTTTATCATAATTGGAGCTAGCATTTAAGACAGGGTCCAGTGACTCCAAGATAACTTTTTTTTTTGGTGCTATGCTTTTCTCTATGTGCAAAATTTCTGTATCAAATCCTTTTTGGAACAAGGAAAAGCATAAATGTTTATTCAAACTTTATGAGGTACAGGGTTTTCAACAGTATCACAACATAGTTATTGTTTTTTTTTTGTTTTTTTGTTTTTTAAAGAGAGAGGGACAGTGAGAGAGACAGAGAAAGAGAGGAACAACTTTATTGAGTTTTTCACATGGCCTCAGTTGCTCCAACACTCAGTTGTGTACGTGGTGCTGGGGTTTGAACCCGGGTCCTCATGCTTGCCAGGCAAGCACCGAAACCGCTGAGCCAGCGCTCCAGCCCCATAACACCATAGTTATTGTTGAGCAGAAAAGCCACATACTTTTCTTCTTAGAGTTTGTGTATTTTACCCTATTCCTGTCCTTCATATTTTTCTTTTTTTCTACATAGTAATGTGAAAAGTACTTGTAGGACTTGACAGTTAACAAGGATAAAGAAACTCCTAGGCTGGGGGAAAATATACAAACAAGCAGTTGACATAAAGGGAAATAAAGATAACAACACATCAAAACATCTTATGAAAAATCCAGATTTGAGCCATATTAGCATACCATTTTACAGCTACTAAGGAAGTGAAAATTTTAAAAGGATAGCAGCACTTAATGTTGGTAATGCAAACAGTCTGGTGATTCAACTTTTATTTCCCCCCTTCATGAAGTGGTCTTTTGATACATTAAGTCTGTCATTGAGGCTAGTAGTTTCACTCCTTGAAGCGTTTTTCAGAAGAAATAGTTCAGAAAAGAAAAACTCTTAGGCACAGAGATATTTTTTGCCTCATTATCTATATCTGGAAGAAAAAAATTGGTTATAACATAGAATAGTCTAGTACATTATGTTAAAACAGCAAGCTATAACTAGTATGTGCCCATTTGCATTATTAGGAAGATGAGTAATCCCTGAGAAGTATTTACTAGTACAGGTGAAAAATAGATTATATAATATAGTAGGTATACAGATTGCAACTTTGTTAAAAAAAAAAAAAAGTTATATTGGGTGCAGTGTCATGCATGCGTAGTCCCAGCTAAAGGATTGCTTTAGTCCAAAAGTTTGAGGCCTGCTTGGACAAGTTTCAAACAAAAAAATCAGGTGAAATTTAATCACAGATATGCAGATTTCTATTTTCTAAGATTGTGGGATTACTAGTATTTTAAAAACTATTAAACAAAACCTTTACTATTATGTTATGAAAGTGATAACTGGTTTTTGAAGAGTTACACATCTTGTCATTAGTAGTAGTATCTTATTTACTTTGATACATTTGTTAGTTTTCAGAGACTTGGTCTAAAAGTAGATGGTGAAGATGAGTGGTTCACCTAGCTTGTTCGTCATGTGACTAGCTGTGTGTGTCCAAGTCACAACTCAGTGTCTGGCATGTAGTGTTAGTGACCAACTGATTTTATTATAAAAACCATCCCACATTTTTTTCCAATTTGTATATAGTAGGGGTTTTTTGCTTTAAATTTCTCTTTTGTAAGTATAGTTATACTTTTCACCAAGTCATACAATGAAAGTAGTGTTTTGTGGGGCTGGAGTGGTGGTTCAGCTGTTATAGAGCTTGCCTGGCAAGTGCACGGAACCTGAGTTTGAACCCCAGCATCACATACACAACTAAGTGTCGGAGCAAAGGAATCTGCATGAAAAACTAAATAAAATTTATTCTTTCTCTGTCTCACTATCCCTCTCCAAAAAAAAAAGTAGTGCTTTATAAAAAATGAATTGTTTCCTCTTCATCTTAGTAAGAGAGCCTGGGAGGTCTTCTGCACCAAGGGTAAATGTGCAATATGTTTGCACCTAAATCCATAAAACTTGTCACTTGGCATGCTATAAGTATTTTGTCGAGTGATCTGAAAATTAGCATTTGAATCCTGTCTTTGCTATTTAAGAGTAATGTGTGATTTTTTAAATTCAATATTTATTTTTTTATTTGGCCTTTGTTTCTCCCATACTTAGTTGTGTCTGTGGTGCTGGGGTTTGAACCTGGGTCCTCATGCATGCCAGGCAAGCGCTTCTATTGCCGAGCCACCACTCCAGCCCATGGTGTGTGATTTTAAACAATTTTCCTAGATTGTGTTTTTAAGACTCAATATTCTGAGCTATAAAATGGGAAAAATAACTTCTAATACTGACAATTGTTGGAAGATAAAATCAGAGTTTTTATTATCTATGACTGTGTAACAAATACCCTTTAATGACTGAATAAGGAATATTTGTTATCTTGGTTTCTGTGGGCCAGGAATCAAGAAACAGTACATTTCATTAGGTAGGTGGTTCTGGCCTAGATCTTTCAGAAGGTCGCAGTCATCTCAGGGCTTTTCTGAGGTTAGATCTACTTACAGATTCTCTTATGTTTCTGCTGGGAATCCTCAGTTCTCTGTCCTGTGAACTTCTTCACAGGGCTGTCTGGTATCCTCCAGAGAAAGTATCTGAGATAGAAGCGAGGAGCCTTTTAAACTTAGTATGGAAGTTGCATCTCTGGCGGTATTCTATTAGGAGTGAGTCAGGAAGACCAGCAGACAAGAATGGTTAGAGCACTTTAGAGGCTACTGATAACAATAAGAAAGCAGGTAGTACTTTTCCTAGGAGATAATGCCCCCTCTCATCCCTGAGATATTTTTATTCTTTAATATAATAATATCTGGTAAGAGCCTAACAGCCATATGGTCAAACAGGATCTGAATCTTAATATTTGTAAAATGGAATCTTAATGACTACTGGAAGTTAGAATTTCCTCATGATCAGATACCATTGTTCAACTTTTTTTCTACCTTTAGTATGGTTTAGTAGAGTGTTTTTTACTGAGAGAATTTGTAACTTTGTTATAGACTGAGGATATGTCAGTGAGTGTTCTCGATTTTCATCTCTTAATGTGAAGTTTTATGTCATGCTATGAAATACGTATGTTGGTACCTGGGGGATAGTCATTAAAGAATTTGCATAATTTAGAACTATCTTGTTCTTTAAAGGTCATTTGATTTGATGTGTGAGGCAGACACTCTTTTACCATTAACACAGCTCTGGGGCAGTAAGTTAAACATGGCTTAGCTTTGAGGTCTGTCCAGATGCAATTTGTCATGTGCCTATGTTGTATCAGTCATTGGAGTAAATAGGAAATTATTTACTCTCTTTTGAGAGTAAATCTCTAATTTTGAACTTACATTCTATTTTGGAATAAAGGAGGTTGAAATATATAAATTTCCTGTTTAGGCAGAATTGCCAGTATAGTTTGGTTATATATTATTAGTAAAAAACTATTACATTAAAAATACATGCTGGGGGAAGGAGCAGTGGCTCAGTGGTTACTGCGCCTGCCCAGCATGCGCTAATACACGGGTTCAAACCCCAGAACCTATGTACACAACTAAGTGTCAGAGCAACAAAAGCCATGAGAAAAACTCAATAAAAATTGATTCTCTCTCTCTCTCTCTCCCTCCCTGCCTCTCTCTCTTTCTTTCTCTCTCATTGTCCTCTCTTTAAAAAAAAAAAAAAAAAAGATATATATGTGCTAGTAAGGAATTATTGGCAAGATATACTTAGTGAAAACAGCAAAGGTACAAATGACATGTGTAGCATCCTGAGGGTAGCATCTGTGTGTGTGGATGAGGGAGTACAGTACAGATGCCTGTGTGTACCCATGAACTGACTATTTTTGATAAGAAACTACTTATGGCACATGCTTCTGGGGGAATAAGACTGGGAGTTTTATGTAAGGGAATGTTGGTTCACTTTTTGTTGCATGTCTTTTTAAAAAATGAACATTTTATTTTTGTTTAAAAAATAATTGCCGGGGCTGGAGTGGTGGCTCAGCAGTTCTGGTGCTTGCCTGGCATGTGTAGGGACATGGGTTCAAATCCCAGCACCACATACAACAACAAAGTGTTGGAGCAACAAAAGCCACATGAAAAACTAAATAAAATCAATTCTCTCTTTCTTTCTCACTATTCCTCTCTCTTTGTTAAAAAGAACAACAAAAACTAATAATAATTGTCCAGTCTTTGAGGATTCTGTTTTAAGAAAACTGATTAAAAATATATGCATTTATCTGCAGTTATTTTATTGATACCTCTGAACATTGAATTGGATGTTTTTTGGGGAAAGTTTGATTTGAAGTGCTTTTCAAACTCCTTACCTGTGGGGTCTCATGGTTAGTTACCATGTTTTTTAATTTTGTTCTTAGGGAGACCAAATTTTGAGGAAAGTGGACCAACATCAGTAGGGAGAAAGCATGAATTTATACGATCAGAAAGTGAAAATTGGCGGATTTTTAGAGAGGAACAAAATGGAGAAGATGAAGATGGAGGTTGGCGACTAGCTGGACCAAGAAGGGATGGAGAGAGGTGGCGGCCTCACAGTCCTGGTAAGAATTGTGTTAGTAAAAACACAAAGAAACTGAAATAAGAGCTTGATGAAAATGTTAGAGAATAAATGGAAAAGGTAAAAAGGAAAAAAGAGTCATTTATGTCATCATACTTAATACTAAAAAACTTCAGCATAAAAGTTCTCAAACATATATATTCTGTCGACTGAAATCATTTTTCCTTGTTTTCCTGGGGAAAATAATATAGTTTAATAGAAAACAGCTGCCTGCAACTACAAAAAATGGGAGCAGGTTCCTTCAGTTTTGTCCAACTATTAATCTATGTTTAGCATTCTGTAAAACTTAGCAGGGGGTTGGAAAATAAAAACTTATAAATGTAGAATTATATACTCGGAATATGTGTGCTCCCCACAAGTGGACATTTTTCCTGAATAAGAAAGGTTTTATTCTTTTGAACTTTTTTTCTTCTATAAATATGATTTATGCTTATTTGAAGAACAAACCTAAAGCCTAGGGCAGAAACATAGTCACAAGTTCATTCTTTTGTCCCTCTAACTTTAGAAAAGGGAGAAAGAATAGTAGTGATAGTTTTTAAAGTTCTTCTTGTGGAGTCTTTAAGAATGCTTCAAACTGTTCTTCTTGGACATTAGATATGCTGGTAATTGAAGACACTGGTGCTTTGTGTTAAAGTTCATCTCCTACCAAAGTGCTGAATCCATGCCTCATGATAATCAAATGCAACTGTTGTTGCTTGAATTGTGGGGTCATGCAGAAATCAACCATACAAAGAATGTGTACATGCCCTTGGAATTTCACAAGCATAATAGTATTTAATCAGCTATATGCCAAATAATGTAAACTTTTTTTACTTTTAAAAATCAGTGTATTAGCAAAGTCAATAGCCCAGGTCTGAGCACTTGGAAGTGTTTTATGGGGTGGAGATAGGTAGTCTTTGGATAGAGTCATGATGTGTTTATACCAGCTCCTTATGGGTGCCTCTTGGGCGAGTTTTCTGTCATTAGTGGGCATTGTTTACGTCACAGGATCTAGGCAGTTCTCATCAGTCTGTATCCTGGACAACCAAATGTTGTAGTTCTCTTCAAGGCATCGTGGCATTTTATGCTGAGCTTGCCTGTAAACAGATGGGTTTGTAGACTACGTTCCCAACAAGCATTCAGTGAAGAATGGATAGGATCTGGGCTGAGCAAGAAGAGAAATTCCAGCTGGTCAAAAACAAACAAGGTGAATGTTTTGGAAGATGAACAGTGTTTCTGAGCCCAAATGTCAGATGTTGATTCTATTAAAGGGAGTTAAATAAGTAAAATTTTAGTGTAATCTTCTACTGTTAACCCCAATCCCAACTTAGAACTTGGTTATGTATTATCTTTTTCTCATCTTAATCTTTTTTTCTTCATAATTTGATTTTCATATCCATTTTCTCATCAAATTCTCAGTCTTCCAAAATTTTTATACACCTCCAAATATATATATAAATCACAAATATATTCGTGGTACTGGGGATCGAACCTAGAGGTGCTCTACCACTGAACTATGTCCCACCCCTTTTATATTTTGAGACAGTGTCTTGCTAAGTTGCTGAGGCTGGCCTTAAACTTGTAATATTCCTGCCTCAGTCTTCCAAATCACTGGGATTTCAGGCTTATGCCGCCATACTTGGCTTCTTATATAAATACATTTTTTTGTTATATTTTTTCAAGACATTTTTTGGGGGTATGTTTAAAGGTATAGAGGTCTAGGGGTTGGGGATTTAGCTCAGTGACAGAACGCTTGCCTAGCACGTGCAAGGCCCCAAGTTCGGTCCTTAGCCCTGAAAAAAAATAAATAAAGGTATAGAGGTCTGAATAAAAATTACTGTAGATGCATTTTAAAAAAAATAAGGCCATTTATTTTTTTGTGTACATATAGGTTAACTCTTAACAGTATTCCTTGTAAATCTAAAATTTGAGTAAAATTTAAAATATTTTAGCTTTTGAAAATAGTGTCCAAGTTTAGCTCAAATGTAAGGTCTATAAAGCAGTAGTTAGTGTTAAGCTGTCTGCCTTACCTGTTACATTTAATTTCATTAGTAAAATTTTGTTAATTATTGGTAAGGTATCAAAATTATAGAATGTAGGTTTTTAAAATTAATATTTTTTAAATTTCTAGACAGGGTCTCACTAAGTTGCTGAAGCTTACCTTGAACTTACAATCTTCATGCCTCAGTCTCCCCAGTCACTGAGTTTGTAAACTTGCACCACTGCACCTGGCTGGGATGTAGTTGTTTGACAGTAGGACTTATAGCTGAATGTGGGTGGAGTTGGGAGTGTGGAAGTCAGTGAAGCATCCACTCAACGAACTAAACTTAGGAAACTTAGTAAGAGGGAAATATGAGCCAGGTGCCTGGAAGGATAGATTTCTATCACAGTGCATATTTAGACTGCTTAGAAATGATAGTAGTAGACAGACGACTCTGGAATTCGACATTTGATCATGAGGACTCCTTTTGAGTAATGGCTCTAGGTTTACATTTAAAGTAATCTAGGTATAAAATTCCTTTACTTTCATAGAAGGCATGGGTAGTGTTGTGTTATTGTAAGTAGGGTGTGGAAATGATACCTTTTGAAGAGTGTAAGATACTACCTTTATCAGGCACCTTAACAATTTACTCTTTGTTTTTCAGTTTGATTTTTATATTGTTAGCTCTAGCAGATTGGGCTTCAGTAGTGAGAACATTTCACTTCGGCTGTGTGTGTGTGTGTGTGTGTGTGTTTGTGTGTGTGTGTGTATGTGTATGTATGTCTCTTCCATAGAGTAAGCAATCAAGAATAGAAAATTCTTAAAGGTTAAAACCTGCCTTTTTAATAGTTTCTTAGATTTAGGTTTGTCAAATTTTAACAAGAATTTGCTTTTCTTTTTTTAGGAAGAAAAAATACCTTAAGTTGGATCTTTTATTCTCAGGCATTCTTTTTCTGTTGGAAAGTAGAAGCAATAAATAGTATGCTAGGGTGGATTTAGGAATGTGCCTGGGGGTGTTACACGGAAATTAAAAACTCCCTGGGGAGAATTAAGAGATGAGAAAAGAGGAAAGGAGAGCAAATGTGCTATTGTGAAAACAGCAGCAGAGGATGCAGAATTGTATTCTACTCCTGCTTTGCCATTTTGCCAGTTACTTATACTGTAAGAATTTTAGTTTCTTCTTAACTTGTGTAATTAGGATAGTGGGCCACACAAAATCTCTGTAACATTATCAGTCAGTTCTATAATTCTATAACTTTTTTCTTGGATTCAAAATTAGAAATGAAAAGTTGGTACTGACAAGTAGGTATGATGAATTGATGCAAATTGATACAGGGAACTGGTCTTCTCCTACAAAAAGTGATATTTTCATGGAAGAAAGACAATGCTTTAAGACTCTTAGAGGTAAGGGATAAACTACTGTATGGAAGAATATCCTGTGTTGTAAGTTCTCCATTAAGAACAGACCATGTGAGTGGCTTATCAACATGTTAATCGGATACCTAGTGCTTACTTTGAATAAAGGTCCTTTTCAATGTGCTTTGTTTTAAATATATACTCTAAAGCTTTAAGTGTATTACATGGCTCAGTTTTTAATGAAGGTCAGTACTGTTGCCACTTAGTGATGGCGTATATGCTCTGAGCAGTGAATATCAGTTTGCTGAATTTTCTATTTAGTAGATTGATGTATTTGAATTTGCTGTGTTATAATTTTCTCCTTTATTTCCTATCCATGATTTTTTTTTTTCAAATACTGTCATAAAACTTTCTAAGGTTTGTGTGTCCCCCCTTCCCCCCTCAGATGGCCCTCGTTCTTCAGGCTGGCGGGAACACATGGAACGCCGTCGGAGGTTTGAGTTTGATTTTCGAGATCGGGATGATGAACGGGGTTATCGAAGGGTGCGCTCTGGCAGTGGGAGCATAGATGATGACAGGGATAGCTTGCCTGAATGGTGCTTAGAGGATGCTGAAGAAGAAATGGGCACGTTTGATTCATCTGGAGCATTCCTCTCTCTAAAAGTAAGATGTTTGTTTTAAATGCCATGGCAGACCCTGATCTTAACCAAAGCCAAATATGCTATTGACCTTTAGTTTTATTTTTTTGCTATAGAAAGTACAGAAAGAACCTATTCCTGAAGAACAGGAAATGGATTTCCGACCTGTGGAGGAAGGGGAGGAGTGCTCTGACTCTGAGGGTAGCCATAATGAAGAGGCCAAAGAACCCGATAAGACCAATAAGAAAGAGGGAGAAAAAATAGATAGAGGAGGAGTTGGTAAGGCTCATTTTTGTCTTTTACCTTTTTTTTTTTTTAAACCCATCAAACCAAAATTTTCCTAGATTCATGTAAGATTACTTTATGTTCCAGAAGCTAGTGAGGACACACCTCAAAATTCATCATCATCTGCTAGACCAGGTACTCCTTCAGAACACCAGCCTCAGGAAGCAGCACCACAGTTTGAGAGGAAAGATGAATCCAAAAGTGAGCAAGTGGAACAAGCTAAAGAAGAGAGTCAGACAGAAAACAGTCTGCCAGCCAAGGTGCCCAGCAGAGGGGACGGTATGTATTTGTGAGAATAAACAAGGTAAACTAGGGTTCTTTTGAGCCCTGTGATCACTGACATGATAGGCTTTTGTGTATGCCTACTAGAGTTGCTTCTTGGGGCGGGGATAAATTATTAGAATAAATTATTTTATCAGTAAACCCAATGAAATAATGTTCACTACATATGTGTTCATCTCTGAATTCACCAAAATAGAATCTCTGAGGTTGAAGCTCAGGACTCTTACTTCCTAGGATGTTATCACATATAGCTGTCCTAGTATCACTTACAAGTTAGATTTGGATTCCTCTGCATTGGTTTGATTCCCATATCAGACAGTTAACCGTCCCTTTTTGTAATGGTATTTGTGTGCACAACTCTGTACCAAAACACCACTGCTCCAGAAGAGGCCAAATAAAGTACATGAATGATTCTGGAAGTCCATCACCTTTGCTGGAGAATAAGCTGTCAGCTTATCTCCTTCAGTGTTAATTATATTGGTTTGAACTGCTCAGATGTGCCTTTTTAGAGGCAATTATTGATGTTTATTTCCACATTATTACTATATGCGTAGTTTTAAAATGACTTTGTGATTCCTGATCTTCAAGGGTTAATTGATTTGTTCTCAGGGAAAATCAATTTACTCACTTGATATAGCACCTGTCTCCCTCCATGCTGCTTTTATGCTATCCCCCATCTCTTTCCCGCTCTACTCATCAGCCTGAAAGCCCTTTGTGTCCTGTTCTCTTGTGTTCATGCTTTTCTCTATGCCTGAAACTTTCTTCACCCCCAAGTACCCAAGCTAGGGTATCATTTGTTCTCCTCTTTCTTAAATAATGAGCATTGTTTTTAATACACATACTGTTTTAATGATTTTTTTTTCTAGTAGACTTAATACTTTGGGGACTTGAATCAAGAATTCTTCTTCAGTTTTTTTATGTGTAGCATAAAGCTGAATGAATGAATTCATCAAGTATTTGATCTCTACCTGTCAGAAACTGTGGGACTTGTACTTCTTGAGACCTCCTTGAATCGTAGTAGTAATTCTCAATTATGATGAACCCCAGAATTATTTCCAGTGTGCTTTCTTAAAAGGTCATATGCAGGGGCTGGAGCAGTGACTCGGTGGTTACAGCGCTTGCCTGGCATGCGTAGGTACACAGGTTCAAACCCCAGCACCCACGTACACGGCTAAGTGTCAGAGCAACGAAAGCCCTGTAAAATCTTAATAAAAAAATTGATTCATCCTCTCTCTCTCTCTCTTACACACACACACACACTCACTGTCCTTCTCTCTTAAGAAAAAAAGAAGGGGGTCATATGCAAAGGTCTTTCTCTAGGGTCTTTTAGGATTGAGAATAGACAAGTATATTCTGAGAAATATGTTCATAGATATGCATTATATGCATTAAAGGTTAATGTTCCAGATTTATAGTCTATGGGGAGTTAAATCATGCAAGTATCAGTAACCCAGGGCAAATAACAAAAATGAAAGTTCACTCTTGGCAGACTTTTGGAATGCTTCAGGAGACAGAGGTAGCCTTTGAACTCATCTTGGAATAATAAGTAGAATTTGGAGGTATAGGTATAACTGGATGAGTTGGGAGAGGGCATTCCAATTACAAGGGAACATTGAGCTAAAAGTGAGGAAGTAGGACTGACTCAGGAATGGGCAAAAATCAGCTCTTGTTTTTATTTAGTTGTGGTGTAAAGTGTGAATAAAAAGGAGGTTGGTGGGAAATGCAGTTGGAACTTAGATTTGGCATTTGGCATTTGTTTTTAGGATATCTTGTGAAGGCAGATGAGCTGCACTCTAACTTGTTAGGCTCCTGAGCAGTCATGATGAGGTAGACAGTGCACTTGTAAAGGAGTATGATTACAGATGAGACTTCAGAATCAGAATTGATAGGACTAAGTTGTTGACTGGCCATCAGGGTAGAGAAGAGAGGATCAGAGATGACAGAGGTGCTTGAGAAGATTTTGGTGCATTTCATAGGAAAAGAGTGAAAATTGGACACATTTAGGAGAAGACAAATTAAACTCAGTTTTGCACTTTGGCTCCAAAGTATTAAAAACAAGGTAATTAGAGATGGCCAAAGAGCATTTGCCAGTGAGGGATTATAGTTGAATGGAAATAGTTTAGGGTCAGAGATGGAGTATGAACTTAAAAGATTCTATATGCTTTGTAGAGGTGAGAAGAAAAGTGGACTGAGAACAGAACCTGGGTAATCCTAGTTTTAGGAAATTGGATAGAGGAAGGAGAATCAGAGAACAGTCCTTAGAGGCACAAATAGAGCCAGAAGAGAGGAGTGTATAGAAACCAAGGAAGAAGAGTTAATCTTGGAATCAGGTTGCTAGTGTCAGTTCATGCTAAGAATGGATGATGAGCTGGATGCTGTGCACGCTTGTATTCCCAGGGACTTAGAAGGATCACAATTTCAAGACCAGCCCTAGCAACTTAGCAAGGACCTAAGCAGTTCAGCAGGACCCTGTTTGAATATTAAAAAAAAAAAAAAGACTGCGCATATAGTTCAGCAATAGAGTGCCCTTGGATTCAATCCCCATACCAAATAAAAAAAAAAGGATGATGAGAAGAACAAGAAGAGTCATCGAATTGGCAACTAGTGCTTATCTATGAGAGAGCCAAGCAGCTTTTCTGGGGTTGGAGAGAGTAGCAGTCTTGTAGTAGGTGTGGGTGGTATTGAAGGGGAGACAGCATCAGCATGTTTGGACTGTTCTTCTAAAAACTTTGGCATCTGGGTGCAGTGGTGCACACCTCTAATCTCAGTGGCTCAGGACACTAAAACAGAAGGATTGCAAATTCAAGACCAGCTTCAGCAATTTAGCAAGACCTGAGCAACTGAGCGAGACCCTGTCTCAAAATAAAATATAAAAAACAGGCTGGGAATATGACTCAGTGGATAGGTGCCCCTGGGTTCAATTGCCAGTAACGCCCCCTCCCCCTGCAAAAAATCTTTGGCAGTGAGGGATAAAGAATTTGAAAAAGCTGGCTGTAATTATAGAAATAAGGGTTCAGCCAGGTATGGTGGTGTAAGCCTGTAATCCCAGTGGTCTGGGGCTGAGTCAGAAGGATCAGAGGTTTGAAGCCAGTCTCAGCAACTTAGCAGGACCCTGTCCCAAATTTAAAAAAAAGGGGGGTGCTGGGGCTGGGAATGGGATCAGTGATTACTGCCCCCTGGTTTAATCTCTGATACCAAAACAAAACAAAACACCAGACTTCAAAGGAGAAACTGAAACTATTTATTAATTACTTCCATGCACCCCTTACCTTTTCAGTCTGCCTTTGTGTTGGGTGGGGGGGACTAGTGGGGATTAAACCCAAGGCCTGTTCTTGCTATGCAAGTGCTTAACCACTGAGCTACCCCTCTAAATTCCCCCTTCTTGAGAGCCTGCAATTTTTAAAATTAATTAATTAATTTATTTGTTTATTTATTTATTTTTAGAAAAGAGAGAGAGAAAAAGAGAGAATCAACTTTATTTAGTTTATCATGTGGCCTTCGTTACTCTGAGACTTTGTTGTGTATGTGGTGCTGGGGTTTGAACTCTCGTACTCGAGCATGCAAGGCAAGCACTGTAACCACTGAGCCACCTCTCCAGCCCCAAGAGCCTGGATTTTTGAGGGGTGGAAATAGTAGCTAGGACAGAGCTGCTTTAACAATTTCTATTCTTTTTTTTTTTTTAAGAGAGAGATAAAAAAAATTTTTTTTCCATCTGTTTTTTTTTTTTTTTTTACTCTGACATTTAGTTGCATATGTGGTGCTGGGGTTCCAACCTAGGTCTTTGCACATGCTCTACCATTGAATCACTGCTCCAGCCCTATAATGAAAAGATCAGGGCTGGAATGGTGGCTCAGCAGTTACAGTGCCTGGTTGGCATGTGTGAGGCTGGGTTCAAACCCCAGCATTACATACAAAATTAAGTGTTGAAGCAACAAAAGCCATATGAAAAATTAAATAAAAATTGACACACTCTCTCTCTCTCTCTAAAAAAAAAGAAAGAAAAGAATATCCTGTACTGTTCATATAGACTCCAAAACTTGTAATGTATTGAGTTATATTACGACTCCATAATGAGGTCTTACTCAAACATGAATGCTGATATTTTCATTGGAGGCTTTGATGAGGTATAACATGTTTTTGAGAAAATTTAGGTGCTTTGGTGACAGTCTTTACTGTTTGGAGACAAAGGATTAGACTGTTAACATGAGGTCCAGCTGTTGCTACTGGATAGATGTGCTAGTGACATACTGTAGGAAGACCTCTTAGGGACCTCTTAACCCTTATTATTTCTGTGGAATATGACCCTGGGTCATGTTTCTGTTGGGCCCATTTAGGAGGTTGCCCAGCTTAATGATGTAGAGTAGCCTTACAAGAATCTCTGTATTTCCAAGGATTTTCACCAGTCTAAATTCTTCCTCTAGAAATGGTTCCTGACATCCAACAGCCCCTGACCCCGCTCCCTCCAGACCCAGCCTCTTCTCTTCTCATACTTCCACCTCCTGTTACTGCTCCCAGTCCTGCCCCACGGCCAGTTGAGATGTCGGTTGTCAGTGCTCCTGGTATGGGCAGTGGATCCACAGAGCCAGATGATGAAGAGGGTCTCAAACACTTGGAACAGGTAAAAAAATCATGTTATTCTCTCCCATCTCGTCTCAAGTTGCTATAAAAATTAGAAACATTTAAATGAATATTCAAATACAGACTGTGCACTGGATTTTAAGTGGAATGGAAAAGTTGTTTGGTTATTTAGTATTTATTTGTATGAGTAATTGTCTTTCAAATCATTTCATGGTAATAAGTTTCTGCTATGTAGTAGTCATTATGTCAGGTTATTTTTTGCTCTTCTGAGTTTGCTCTTAGCTATTTACTTTTCTTTTGTCTTTTTGGACATTACTCAAATGCCAGAAATGGCGAATACACGCAGCTGTGGATGGGCACCGAGTCGTCTAAGTTTCTTCCCTCAAGTGTAACAGGGAAGGTAGTTAAAAGTCTTAGGATATTAACATCATATTCATGTCTCTAGATTTCCCTAAGATTGTGTATACCATTGTTATATGTAAATGATAGCTTGCTTTTCTACAAAAGAATTTCTTTTTCCTTCGGGCTCGGATGGTTAGAGACAGGAAATGCTGAAGGAAGAAAGTGGGTCTAAGTAAAACTTGTTAAAAAAATTTATTTGTAATTGTAGTAATTGAGCCTTTTGTTCTTCTATAATTCCCGTTTTTAGTTTATGCAATTTAGAATTGACCAGTGGCTAAGGAATCCCTTAAAAGATTTGTATAGTGCATAAGTTAGATTGAGAGAGTAAAAAAAGAACTTGTGTATCGATTAGGAACCTGGACTTTGATCCTTACTAGTTTAAGACCTTGGGCAAGAATGTCTTGGTTTCCCCCTCAGTAAAATGGGAATAGTATCTATTTCATGGCATTGTTGGGAATATTGTTACCTACTATGTTCCTTGCATGGTCTCTTTCATAGATCAAATAATAAACAAAGTGAACATTATTGTTACATGTGTAAATATTTAATTTTTAGGATCATTTGTTTCCTTGACCTGTTTTTGTTTTTCTGTTATTAGCAAGCTGAGAAGATGGTGGCTTATCTCCAGGACAGCGCACTAGATGACGAGAGACTGGCATCAAAATTGCAAGAGCACAGAGCTAAAGGAGTGTCAGTTCCATTGATGCATGAAGCAATGCAGAAGTGGTATTACAAAGATCCTCAGGGAGAAATTCAAGGTAAGTTGTTCTTTTCTACTTTAAATAGTGAAGTGTCTGTCATTACTTCCAAAATCTTTTTAAGAAGGGGATTTGTTTAATGTTAATTTGCATGATAGTTAAGAAAGGCATCAGCAGGCTTTGTTTATATATATATGAAGGAAAAATATATATGTGAAAATAATTTGAGCGCAGGGCAGAATGTGATGACTAACATGACAGTGGCATAAGTAAAAGGCTTAACACTCTCTCAGCATCAGTTCAGTATCCCAGTCAGTGAACTGGTCGGGTAAGTTACACATCTTCTCCTTCATTATCAAAAGGTGATGGCAGTGGTATTATGGGACCTTGAATGTTTTGCTTAAATGTACTTGATATAAAGGTAGAAAACTACTAACAATGTCTGTGAATAGATAGTACCATACTACAAATGAATTCCTTAAAAGATTGTGTGGTGGGGCTGGAGCAGTGGCTCAGTGGTTTCAGCGCTTGCCTGGCAAGCATGAGGACCCGGGTTCAGACCCCAGCACCACGTACACAACTAAGTGTTGGAGCAACTAAAGCCATGTGAAAAACTAAATAAAGTTGTTTCTCTCTTCCTCTCTCTCACTGTCCCTCTCTCTTTAAGGAAAAAAAAAAAAAAGATATGTGTGGTACATAGTTCAGATTGCAAGAGGGAGCTATACAGAGTATTTGTGGATTCTTCATTTTTGCTTTTGAATTTTTTTGCTTATAACCTGAAATTGGTTGTTGACGGTATTAATGTTACTTTCAGAATAGCATTTTACTGAATTGCTTCCCAATGTATTGACTCTTCTTTCACCCTGTCTTTACTAACTGCCTTATTCTCCTTAATAGCATTTATTGCTACTCTGCATTGTATATTTGTTTATTGTTCACATCCCAGTACAACGTAAGATACCTGAGAAGCAGAGCTTTGAGTGTATGTGTTTTTTTGTTTTGTTTTTAAGAGAGAGAGAGAGAATCAATTTTTATTTAGTTTTTCACACTGCTTTTGTTGCTCTGACACTTAGTTGTGTACGTGGGTGCTG
The DNA here is from genome assembly GCA_004027875.1 of Aplodontia rufa. Lineage (NCBI taxonomy): Eukaryota > Metazoa > Chordata > Mammalia > Rodentia > Aplodontiidae > Aplodontia > Aplodontia rufa. The sequence goes on from PVKS010003635.1 coordinate 68,676, forward strand.
GGGTTTAAACCCTGTACTTAACGCATGCCAGGCAAGCGCTGTAACTGCCGAGCCACTGCTCCAGCCCCTCTATGTGTTTTAATTAAATTTATTTTCAGCCTTTCAACCTTGAATATGACATTTGCTGTGGGTTTTTCACATATGAGTTTTAATTATGTTGAAATAGTTTCCTTTTATCCCTCCTTTGTTGGCTGTTTTATAATATGAAAGTTTTTTAATTCTGTCAAACACTTTTGCGTTCATCGAAATAATTGTGTGATCACCACCTTTATTCTGCAGTGTGGTGTATCACATTGATAAATTTTCATATTTTGAACCATCCTTGCATTCCAGGAGTAATTTGAATATGGTCAGGTGTGTAATCTTTTTTAAATGCTGCTGAATTTGGTTTGCTATAATATTTTATTTCAGGATTTTTGCATCAGTATTCATAAAGGATTTTGATCTGTAGTTTTCTTGTGGTAGTTTTGTTTAGCTTTGAACTTAGAAAATGAGCAAGGAAGCATTTGGAAAAATTTGAGGATTGGTATTAAATGCAGCCAGCAGGTCCAGGATTATTCTTTCTCAGATTTTTTTACTGGGTCAAGGTACTGTCCTTTGACAGATATGTGGTTTTCATATATTTTCTCCTAGTCCTCCTTTTCTCTTTTTGTCCTCTTAACATTATTTCACAGAGAAACATTTTTAAATTTTAATGAAGGCCCAGTAGATCACCTTCTTTTCTTTTATGGATTATTCCTTTTGGTATTAAATCTACAAAGAATTCTTTACCTAGTTTTAGATCTCAAAGATATTGTGTTTTTAAATTTTTTTTATTTTACACTTAAGTTTATGATCCATTTTAATTTAATTTTTATGTAAGATATGAGGCATACTATCAAGTTGGGTTTGGTTTGGTTTGGTTTTGCTGATGATTGTCCATTTGCTTCAAGCTCAAGGCAGTATGTCCTCCCTTAAATTACTTTGCTTTGACTTCTGTCAAAATTCAGTTGAACACATTTTAGTAGGTCTATTTCTAGGTTCTCTGCTTTCTTTCATTGATCATTGTGTCTCTTCCCTGACCTGCACTCTCTAGTATTTATCACTGTATGATAAGTCTTGAATTCAGGTAGACTGATTCCTCCCAGTTTATTCCTCTTTTTCAAAATTTCTTTTATCTCTTTAATTCCTTTTCCTTTCCATATAAATTTAGAATAACCTTAACAAATATCTTGCTTAGATTTTGATAGGAATTATGCTAAATGTCCACATAAATTTGAAAATTAACGTCTTTAACCAGATTGAGTCCAGTTCACGAACGTAGTATGTCATCAATTTAGATAGCTTTGATTTCTTACATCACTGTTGTGTAGTTTTCATTATAGATTCTGTACATATTTTGTTAGATTTATACCTGAGTATTTGATTTCTTTGATTATGTTATATTTTTAATTGCAGTGTTTTTGTATTTATGGATTTATAGGAATACAGTTGAATTTTAGGTATTTATAGTATACCCTTTGATTTGATGAGCTCATCAAAAAAATCAGAAAGGTTTTTATTTTCTTGTTTTTGGGGGGTAGTTTTTAGGTAGACAGTCATGTCATCTGCAGATGGTGGCAATTTTTATTTCTTTGTTCTCAGCCCTTATGCCTTTTCTTTCCTTTGTTTGCCTCATTGTGCATTCCATCACTGTGTTGAGCTAGAGTAGCATCATGCCCCCCGCCAATTCTGCATTCTGGTATAGTCCTGTGTTCTCTTAGCAGGAATACATTCAGTCTTTAATCATTCAGTATAATGTTAGTTATTGGGTTGTTGTAGATGATCATCTTCAAGTTGAGGAGCAGTACTGTTCCATTCTGGTTTCTGAGTTTTTACCATGTGTAGTATCTTATCAAATGCTCTTTTGGCATCTGTTTATATAATCAAAGTGTTTTTTCTTCTTTACCTGTTTCATATGGTACATTACATTGATTGGTGTTTGAATATATTGAACAAGCTTTGCATCCTTGGAATAAATTATACTTGGTCATGGTTATAATTCTTTGTGTATATTGCTGAATCTAGTTTGCTGATATTTTGGTTAAATTTTTATATGTATATATATGAGGAATGTTATATTTTCTTTTTGTACTCCTATTTGGTTTTAACATCAGAATTATAAATTCATCTAAGTGCAGTGGTACACACCTGTAAACCCAGTGACACGGGAGGCTAAAGTAGGAGGATCACAATTTCCAGGCCAGTCTGGACAATTTGGTGAGACCATCTCAAAATAAAAAAATAAAAGGATTGGGGAGGTAGCTCACTGGCAGAGTACCAGTGAGGTTTAATCCCTAGCATGCATCTGCTCTCCCCTCCCCCAAAAAAATAAAATAACAAATTGAATTTCCTTAGTAAGATACAGATCTAGTTAATGTGGTAGTGGTATATAGTTTGCATCTTTTGACAGTTTGGTTCATTTGTCTAAAATACCAAACGTACGTGTGTGTGTGTGTGTGTGTGTGTGTTCGTTCTTTTGTGGTTTTTTTTTATTTACTTAATTCGTACGGAGGGTATTTTTTTGTTTGTGTGTTTGTTTTTGTGGACGAGTGTGTGTTTGTAGGTATGTGTGTGTACCTGAGATTGAACCCAGGGTTGCTTAACCACTGAGCCAAATCCTAGCCTTTTTCATTTTTTATTTTGAAAGAGGGTCTTGCCGAGTTGTTGAGACCAGCCTCAAACTTGTGGTCCTCTTGGCTCATTCTCCCGAGTCGCTGGGATTATAGGCATGTGCCACTACACCCAGCTTTGTAGCAGAGCTTTGTCAGTTTTACAGATAGCTCCTTGTTTTATTGTTAGTTTTCTATAATGTTTCTGTTTTTAATTTTATTAGTTTCTGCTTTTTATTTTTTCCCTTCTGGTTGCTTGGAGTCTCCTTTGTTTTTTCTAGGTTTTTGAAGTAGAAGCTTAGATTATTGATTTAGGTCTTTTCTTCTTTTCTAATGTAAACCTTTAGTACTATAAATTTTTTTTTCTCTCACTCCTTTCACTGTGTCTCACAAAATTTGAT
>PVKS010003635.1:71806-101654 GCA_004027875.1 Aplodontia rufa
TTTTTTTTTTTTTTTTTTTTTTTTTTTTTTTTTTTTTTTTTTTTTTTTTTTTTTTTTTTTTTTTTTTTTTTTTTTTTTTTTTTTTTTTTTTTTTTTTTTTTTTTTTTTTTTTTTTTTTTTTTTTTTTTTTTTTTTTTTTTTTTTTTTTTTTTTTTTTTTTTTTTTTTTTTCCCTTGAGACTTCCTTTTTTTCCCCCATGGATTATTTTCAAGTGTGTTTTCAGTTGCCAAGTGTTTAGAGTTTTTCCTGTTTTCTTTCTTTTGTTGGTATACAGCTTGATTCTTTTGTGATTAAAGAGCACACTGAGAGTGATTTCATTTTTTAAAAAAAGTTTTTGAGGTTTGTTTCATGATATAGAAGATGATCTACCAGTATTATATGTTCTGAGGGTACTTGAATGTACATTTTGCTGTCTGTGGAGTATTCTAAAAATGTCAACTCACTTCTGTAGTTTGATGACATTTTTCTGTAACCTTACTGATTTTTCTGTCTAGTTCTATCAAATGTCGGGTGAAGGCTGTTGTAGTCTTCAATTTGTGGATTTGTTTGTTTTTTTCAGTTCTCTCAGATCCAGCTGTTGTTTAGTGCATACACATATAATTTCTGGGTCTTGGTGAATTAATCCTTTATTTTATGTCTCTATCTCTGGTCATTTGCTGTGTCTGCTTTATCAAATACTAATAGAGCTACTAATATATAACTTTTTGTTAATGTGTTATGGTATATATTTTTCTTTTGTTCTATTTTCTACTTTGAGTCTGCCTATAACTTATATAAATGCTCTTCAACTTACCCTGGGATCATGTCCCAGTAACCTCATTAGAAATTGAAAATACTGTAAATGGAACATGTATTTAGTACACCTAACCTACTGAACATCATAGCTTAGCAACATAGTATGCTGTAGAATCTTGATTTTGTACCCTCTTTATCTGATGCCTGATTGGGAGCCGTGAGAGAGGATAGCTAGTATAAGGTTATTAACCTGAGAAAATATGAAAATTTGAGGTATGGATTCTACAGAATGTTTAGCCCTTTACAGCACTGTAAGATCAAAACATTGGAAGTCAAACCATTGTTAAGTAGGGGATTGGCTGTGGTTGGGAGATGTTTCTGGTTGCCTGCTTCTTCATTCCCAGTTGTACTTGGCAGGAGTAAGGACAAGTATATCTACTCCATCTTTCTGAAGTGGAAGTCCCAAAGCTGATTTTTATTGGTATATACCGCTGCCTAATATAGCCTGATGTCAGTAAATATTTGTTGAATGAATTCATTAATGTTGTATTTATCACAGTGCTTTGCTAGTTTTTATGTGTTAAATACTTTATGATTTCTTATTGTAAAACATCTAGAGAACATTAGTTTATTTTTCCTAAAGCCAGATTTAATCTTACGTGGGTAAATTGTAATTTGTTTCAGTTTAATGGATTTTTGTTTATGTTTTGTCGTACCTTCACTAGTCTCTTGCAGAATGTAAACATTGGAGAACATGTGTTCAGACTTGAATAGTTATATCTTCTTATATTCAAGTGATAAAAAGTTCACCAAGTACTTAATTAACTCTTTATGTTGTATCATACTTTTCTGATAAATGTTATTATAGCGATTAAGTGAGATAAAGACAGTGATGCTACTTATAATAAAGTGCTACTGAGAATTTGGTATGTAGAAAAACAGAGTTTGGCCTACAGATGTAGTTCAGTGATAGAGTACTTATCTAGGATGTGCAGGGTTCTGGGTTTGATCTTCAGCACCATAAGAAACAAATCAACCAACCATAAGACAAAAAGTAGGAATAAAACAAACGTAGGAATTATTTCAAAACTGTTTTTCGTATTTTATTAGTTAGAAGCCTGTATGGCACCTTTAGAGGTGAATTATGATTCTATAAAAAAGTCTTTTGAAGATCAGACCTAGGGAATATTTATTTTGTTTGTACCTGAAAGGAATTCCTTTTACCCTTTTATAATTGGTACTCTTATAGGTCCCTTTAATAATCAAGAGATGGCGGAATGGTTTCAGGCTGGCTACTTTACTATGTCTTTGCTGGTGAAGAGGGCATGTGATGAAAGCTTCCAACCTCTTGGTGATATCATGAAGATGTGGGGAAGAGTTCCCTTCTCTCCAGGTCCAGCTCCCCCTCCTCATATGGTGAGTACCTTCTAGCTCACCTAGAGTACATGTTAGACACAGGAACATTTTGGTTCTCTTTGAAACATAACCCAAGAGTTATTTCTCTTTTCTTTTTTCTTCTTTTCTTTTCTTTTCTTTTCTTTCTTTCTTTCCTTCTTTCTTTCGGAGAGAGAATGAGTTTTATTTAGTTTTTCATGTGACTTTCATTGCTCGGAGACTTGGAGACTTTGTATATGTGGTGCTGGGGTTTGAACTTGCATATGTGTATGCTGGGCAAGCGCCATAACCAACCTCAGAGCCACTCGTCCAGCCCCCCCACCAAGTGTTACTTCTAATGAGAAAGGAATATGGTAGTTCTTTGAAAGTAATTGAAATGGTAATGAAATATGGTAGTTCTTTGAAAGTAATTGAAATGGTAATGAAAGGTCTGAATGGGATACACTAATGCTGAGTTTTTAAAGATGCTAGAGTTTTTAGTTAAGAGTTTGGACAAAAGGTGGAGTTTGAGTGATAGTGACTGGCTATAGACAAAATCTTCATTAACCATATTCTAAAGCCTTTAGGGTGAACACTTGATTTCTACAGTAATGCCCACAGTCTTCTTATTGATCAATTATGTATGGAGGGCCTGTGCCAGGCCCTGTGGTAGATTCTTGTGAGATGAAGATAAGGAAGACATAGCCTCTGGAGTCAAGGAGTTTGTAGGTTGCTGTCACTTTTCTTTTCCATGACTCATAGATTCCTAGGTGAGGAGAATAAAATCTGACATTCTCCCAGTTGTTTCAAATCCAAAGAAATATTGTACTGTGAATTATTGTTTATAGATTTAACTTACAAACAAAGTTTGAGTCTTATTTCCCTTCTCTGAAGTTGAGATGGGTTTTTGTCCTGGTTGTATCAGGAAGTTGAAAGCTGATCACTTGGATCTTGGCGTGCTTGCTTCTGTGCACTTGCCAACTTCTGTTAGGAGGTGAGCCTCGGTAGTAGCCATGCAAAAGGAAAATTTTGAAAAGTTCTATTTCCTGTCAGCATTGTCTTTGCCCTGAATAGCACTGGTGAGAGCTCATTTTCATGAACAATATTCTTTGAAACCTAGTTTTTATGTAGAAGTTTTTCGACCTAGGGTATTTTCTATCCTGTAGTATTTGATGAGAGAGGAGAATGTTCTTGAGTTTCAGATGACTCCCACCTGAAGATGTTGTATATCAAATGTTTTATTTCAAACTATAATACTGTATAAGAGGACTCTGGAGCAGTGACTCAGCAGTTACGGTGCCTGCCTAACATGCGCAAGGATGTGAGTTTGAACCCCAGCACCACATACACAACTAGTGTCGGAGCAATAAAAACCACATGAAAAACTAAATAAAATTGATTTTCTCTTCTATGTTGCTCACAGTCCATTCACACCCCCCACACACATACACTTAAAATAGTTTATAAGAAAGATACAAGCTCTTCACTCATGATTTGCCTGTTTTTAGTGTATATCATACTTATGCTTTTATTTCTATTATCTTAGACCTCACATTTCTTTCTTTTTCCCAACTTTAACTTTTCAGAATTTAAATTCCAGCCATATTCTTTGAAACAAAACCTAAAAATTCAGAGTTTTACTACAGTTTATTTTTTTCTAACTCCTAATATATTAACAGCAATAACAACACCTAATTTTGGGCTAGTACTAGTTTTCAAAACTCTTTTCAAATTCTTAGCATCTGAGAATATGATGTTACAATGCTTGCCTGGCACACACGAGTATGGGAGTTCAAACCCCAACATCACGTACACAACGAAGTGTCAGAGCAATGAAAGTCACATGAAAAATAAAATTGATTCTCTCTTTCTCTCTCTCACTGTCCTCTCTAAAATAATAAAGATATGCAAACCTTTAGATAGTTTTACTCGTTTTATATTGTCCTATTTGTCTTAATTTCTACATCACCTCTAAACTTAAAAATCAATTTTATAATTGGGAGTACCATCCAGTTTTTCAATTACTGTAATAATGCTGAATTGCAGTTCAGCATTCAGCTTAAAGGACAGGACAGCAGCTTAGTAAGGAAGAAATCTCTTGTAATTAAGGCACCATCTTATTCCACTAGATGGCATTGTTTAGTTTTTAAAGCTGGTAGAGTTTTTAGTTAAGGATTTGGGCAGAAGGGTGAAGTTTGAGGTGAAGGTCTTGGTTTCATTTTGCTTTCAGATGTGTATGTTAAAGTGGCTTTTAGGTTCTTTGCAATTTATTTAATGGCGTTTCTTCTTCTACCTCTTTACTTCCAGGGAGAGTTGGACCAGGAACGACTGACCAGGCAGCAGGAACTCACAGCCTTATACCAGATGCAGCACCTCCAGTACCAGCAGTTCTTGATACAGTAAGCAATAATGCAGTGTAATGTGCTGCAGCACCAACAGGCTTTAGATAGAGTCTGCTTCCAGGTCTCTCCCCTTTACAGCAGAGAGCTGAAGGCTCATGTAACAATTCAGTAGTCTACTAGTGGCATGTTGATCACTGTACATTCTAACTGTAGTCTTACCGTACTTCTTAAATACCAAGACTTTTGCAGAAGATGACACATAGTATAATTTTTGAGGACTGTATTTACTGAAGCAAGAGCCAATAAATGTTTGAAGAATTAAATGCCTTCTGAAGGGCTTAGCCTTCAGTGGCACAGAGACATATAAGCAACAGGTCATCAAGAAGTGAAAGTTTACACTGTTAGGAGCAGACTGAAATGATGACAGAATCACTCAGGTTGTATGTCCCTTTCATAGAAGAAATAAGATTTGCTCTGATGTGCAGGTTGGCAAAGTCTGGTCTTGGTGGCCTGTTGCGTTTTTTGTTTTATGAGCAAAGTATTACTGGGTCACAGATATATCCCTTTATTTACAGGTTATCTGTGACTGCTTTTTCCTCAACAGAGGCAAAATGAGTAGTGCAACAGAGACTGTATGGCTTGCAAAGTGAAAATATTTACTCTCTGGCCCTTTTCCAATTTAGTGAAAAAAAAAATTGCCTAAGAAGTTCCAAGTTGAGACATACAAATTTAAGATTTTTTATAGACAATTATTTTTTTCAAAGGGAAATTCATTTGGAAATGGCCGTTACATGTTTGATCTTTCACTTATAATCTGGTAAAGGACTGTTTTCATCTTGAAGGCATTTTGGCAGTTTTCCACATCTTGTGAGGTTTTTTTAATTTTTACTTTGTGCTAGAAACACATCTATGTTCAGAAGAAACATGTCATCTATGAGTTGTTATTTTTGTAATGAATTACAGAATTTACTGTGATTGTCATCATGAAGAATCATAAAATATATTTGATTGCTGTCTATGGTTTTAGGGAGATGATGAACTTAACTTTAAGTTATCTTTCAGTGTCTCATTCAAGTGAAATATAAATGTAAGGTCAGTTTTTTTTTTTTTTTAACTTTTTGAAGACAACAGTATGCCCAAGTTTTGACTCAACAACAGAAAGCAGCCTTGTCATCCCAGCAACAGCAACAGTTGGCTCTTCTTCTTCAACAGTTCCAGGCTCTTAAGATGAGGTTGGTGGTCATTCCATTATGTGTCACCTTGTGTGGTGCACACTCACTTGCATGTGGGTGGGAACATGTATGAAGGAAGAAGCAAGGCATTGTGCTATAATATGTGAAATTTGGTATCAAAATATGCGCACATATCCCGTATCCACATGTTATATATAGTTTTAAAAGTAAGTTAGCTGGACATAAGCATTTATTGGGCTTTTTTACTCAGAGAGTACAATTTTTTGTTTCCTTTTCTTTTTTTCCGGTACTGGGGAGTGAACCCAGAGGTGCTTAACCACTGAGCCACATCCCCAGCATTTTTTATTTTTTATTTCGAGATAGGGTCTCACAAAGTTGCTTAGGGCCTTGCTAACTTGCTGAGGCTGGCTCTGAATTTGTTACCTTCCTCCCTCAGCCTCCAGAGCTGCTGGGATTACAGGTGTGCACCACCGCACTTGGCTTAAAGTGTACAATTTTGAAAAATAACCAGAGAATAATGAGAACATTAATCCTTGAGAAGCAGCATAATCTTATGGAACCTGGAACAACAACAAAATCATAGTCTAGGATTTTTTAATTTTACTTTTACCTATGATATCTCTAAAAAGATATTAATAATGCTATACAGTGTTATGATTTTTCTGGAACCTAGGTGTAAGGAAAAAGAAAATCTCCAGTTTTGTATTATCATTCAGGATATTTGCCTTAGTTCCTGTAGATATCTTAGTTACTGCTCTCAAAACCTTACTGTCTAATCATAAGCATTCACATTTCTTCTTTGAGCCTTACTTAACCCATCCTGCGATGCAAGCAAGTCAGTGGTAGGACCTCTGTTTTAATGATAGGCAAACTGGGTCACTATGAGGACTCGGCTAACCTAACACATGGAGAAATTCAGAGACTAAAGTACAGGCTTTTTGGCTTTTTCATCATAATATGCCATCACTGTGACTTAGTGAGATAATCTGGGTTTTTAAAAGATAGTAGGTATATGTAGTCATCATTTAGAAACCAGTATTTGCTAATGCTATAGAGGATTCCAGAGGTGCGATCAGTGTGCCTCTATTTTCATTCCTCTCCTCATTGCTTTGGTGTAGTATTCGATTTTATTTAAAATAGTGAAGGAGTTTGCTAGCCAAATAACCTGGAAAACCTACAATAATCTACAAGTTCCTCCTTTTTTTTTTGCAAGTGATGACAAGAACATGTTAATTTTTTTAATTTCCCTTTTGCAGAATATCAGATCAGAACATCATTCCCTCAGTAACTAGGTCTGTGTCAGTGCCAGATACTGGCTCTATCTGGGAACTACAGCCAACAGCCTCGCAGCCTACAGGTAAACACTTAGATTGGCCTTTGGTACATCTTTATAGAGTATCTCCAAGGATAGAATATAGTAATAATTTATAATTCCGTTTTTTAAAAAAATGTGTCAGATTTTTCTCTATTCTGTCTTGAATATTAACAAAAAGTTCCATCATTAATAGATCCCAGTAGAAGATTGACGGTATTGTTGAAAATACACTGTTAAGGGCTTTTTGTTGTTGTTGTTGTTTTTGTTAAGGAATTTTTTTATGGAAAGATCTTTTAAAATTGTTTTTGGTCTCTTCAGTAAGTGTGAAAAAAAATACAAGTAAAACATAAGTAGTGGTGATCTCTCTTTTTGAATTAAGGGTGGATGACATACATTAACATTGTAATGCCCAGAAATGTGGGGAGGAGAAAAAGTAAACTTTGAAATGAATCCCTCCCTTCATTCTTTGATGTTTTTGCAGCAAATTAGAAAATTTGGGGTTAGGATTTTTTAAAATATCTTGATATTGGTGGAGCAGGTACTTCTTTTTCTTAAGGTCTGATATCTGCAGAAGTATGGCAAGTTTGAATAATTAGTTATTAGTTGGTATTTAAAATTCTTAGGAACCATAAACATTGGTAGAGTTTACTTAGAACTTTTGAGCCATCAAGTTGTAGTTCTAACATTGACCCACAGATGGATTTTCTTCAAAAATTTTCCATGCTGTGTGTGCCTTTTTTTTGGGCAGGGGGGTCATTTATAGGGAATGTTAAAATATTCTCCAGTGATTTGGTAACTCTGTGTACCTTATTAAATAATTTCTCTCTTCGAATTTGTGTGCAGTCAAGGTCCTTTAAATAGTCCATTGGCTTCATACAGACAATATTTAATAGTTTGTAATAGAGTGTAATAGGAATGTAGAAAATAGAGAATGCTGAGGTATCAGCAAACCTTGCAAGCAATAACAAAACAGAATTAGAAGCCTTTATCTGTTTGCTTCCACATCTGACCCTGTGCTGCCTTTCAGATCACCCAGTCCAAATGTTACTTGTAAGACCTATCCAGCCTTGCTAGAGACCCCTCTACCCCCACCCAAGCTTCAGCTCTAGCACACAGGTTCTCTTTCTCTGTTGAGATGAGATTCACACTGTAGTCCTTTTTAAATGAACAGTATCATTTAATACATCCACACTGTGCACTTAACTCTCTTCAGTTGGTGTGTAGCAGGAGGCTATGTGGCTACTGGAAGCCTATAGAGTTGGAATCCAGTGTAGTGGGATTGATCTCTTGGCATAGCCACATGTTTGCCATATGCCCTTGGGAGTTTTAAAACTAGTTCATTATCTGTAAAGTTTGAAGTAAAAGCATTTATAGAGCTTTGCAAGGATGAAAACAGTTTCCCGATAAATGCCCCATACTTCCTTTCTTTCTAGATGTATTGAAGGATATTGATAGAAACTAGAACCCTCTGGCAGTTCATTCCACTTAAAAGCAAAACCAATGTGAACGATGGAGCTAATTCAGGCCCAGGGAAGCAGGTTATTTACCCATTATACCTATGAGTACATGACCGTATATGTAAGCTCTTACCTCCCTCTTTTTTCCCTTTGTCTTACAGTTTGGGAAGGTGGTAGTGTGTGGGATCTTCCCCTGGATACCACAACACCAGGCCCTGCTCTGGAACAGCTTCAGCAGCTGGAGAAAGCCAAAGCTGCAAAGGTCTGGAACTCATTCCACCATGGCAGTGCATGCCTTTCAGCTGCAGGACTTAAGCATTTCTCTTTATTCATGTCTCTTTCTTGCTGGGCATACTTTCTCTGATGCTTATTAGCTGGTATAAGTACATTCGAATTATATCCTTATTGTGTTCTCTTCTTCCAAAATGACCTCAAAATATAATTAAAATCAATGAGCTGAGTGTTAGTTGACATATGAGTGATCATATATGTAGTTTAGTTACATTATTCTTGTTAATGAATATTTGTTAAAAATATTAAGTTTGAGAAAATATTTACTGCATTGTTTATTAGACTCCTGATCTGTGGCTCTCGTTCCCACATTGAAGCTTTATAGTCATTTCATAGAATTCTTGAGCATCTTCTAGTGCTTTTTCTGGTGCTTTGTGTTGGGAACATACAGATGATAAAAATGGAGACCTTTGGGAAGTTGGCATTCTTGTGGTGGAGACCTTGACAAATAGCACTCAAAGTAGCATAGTGTGGCTCAGCTACCCAGTTGGCAAGGTGGGGATCAGGAATTGGGCCACACTTCTGATTGTAATACCTGAGTTAATTTTCACTTGAAGAATAGTAGAACTTAGCTCAGTTGAAGGGTTTAGACATGAGAAAGTCCAAGGAGGCACAAGTTCGATTGCAGTTGAAGGAGTACCAGCAACAATGACTTTTCCGTGAGTGAGAGCATGCTTGACTCTGGAGACATCTAAGTAATTTGGCTTGGTTCAGAGCCAGAGTGCAGCTGAGGAATACAAGATGAGAGAGAAGGCTAAAGATGAGACTGTTCATGAGAATGCTTATTCATTTCATATTAAGGAGTTAGAATTTATTCTTAGGGTAGTGAATAGTGCTATCAAACCTAAGTCTAGGAGTGATTTCTTTCTTTTCTCTTCCTTTTTTTTTAGGGGGCAAGGGTGGGAATTAGATACTGAGCTGGGGAATGTAGGCAGAGCCAGATGAGGGGAAACTTGATAAGTGACTTTTAGGAATGTGAGTGAGAAAAATGAAGGCCTGAACTATAGCTGTGACACTGGGACTGGAGACTAGGTGGTGGATTTGACTAGCATTTGGGAATTATGCATTATGCAATTTGTTAAGTGGTAGGTCTTCAAACTTTAAAGAATTGCATCATTTTCTACAGTAGCAGTTTTACAGAGTAGCAGTTGAAATCTTTTGGCCACAATGTTAGATCTTCAGTCAGAAAATTCTTTGTAGGGATGATTACATGCCAGACATCCCACCCCAGGAGAGTTCTGTTACCCTCATGTTGGCCACTTTGTGTTTGCAGTGAAATACACTGTAGTGAGGTGGCCAGAATAGAGGATAGTGCATTCAGTTTAGAAGAGTGTAAAACTCTTCTGGTTTTTAATTTTTTGGTACTGGGAATTGAACCCAAAGATGCTTTACCACTGAGCTACACCTCCAGTTCTTTTTATTTTTTATTTTGAGACAGGGTTTCATTGAGTTGCCCAGGCTCGCCTCAAGCTTGCGATCCTCCTGCCTCAGCCTCCTGAGTCTCTGGGATTACAGGCGTGCGCCACTGCGCCCTGCTTCATGTGGTTATTGTGGCTTGTCAGAGCTTAGAGTCCATGCAGGGGTTCATCACCCAGTTGCAGAACCAGCAGCTGAGTGAATGGATGGCAGTGTCTGCACCTCCTGGCTGCTTCTGCCAGTACTGCTCAGTGCATTTGGGGTGCTCCTGTGCTTGGTTTCAAGTTTCTGAGAATACTCTCATGTAATCCCAGCTGGAGCAGGAGAGAAGAGAGGCAGAAATGAGGGCAAAACGGGAAGAGGAGGAGCGAAAGAGGCAAGAAGAGCTCCGGAGACAACAAGAGGAAATTCTTCGGAGGCAGCAGGAAGAAGAGAGGAAAAGACGGGAGGAAGAAGAGCTTGCCCGAAGGAAACAGGTATATTTCTGGGAACTGTACCTGTAAGAGTTGTGCTTGGTGAAGGGCTTAGGTGATAGGCTTGCTTCCATACCATGGTCAGCAGGGGGAACTGGCAGAATTGAAATTAGAAGACTCACTTTTGGAAAGAACAAGTGTTGGGTATGGAGCAGTGGTTCAGCGGTTGCAGTGCTTGCCTGGCATGAGGAAGTAGTGAGTTTGAATCCCAGCACCATATACACAGCTAAGTTTTGGAGCAGTGGAGGCCACATGAAAAAACTAAATAAAATTGATTCTCTCTTTCTCTCTGTTTCACTGTCCCGTTTTTCTTTAAAAAAAAAAAGAAAAGAAAAGAAAAGAAAAAGAACGAACCAGTGTTCTCCACCCAGTGCCCATGGTAGGGATATTCTTCAGTCTTGGTAAATCAGTCTTAGAATGGTTTTTTTTTTTTGTTTTTTAAGAGAGAGGGGCAGTGACAGGGGGACAGAGAGAGAGAATGAATCAGTTTTATTTAGTTTTTCACGTGGCTTTCGCTGCTCCCATGTGCATGTAAGGGAAGCGCCGAAACTGCTGAGCCACTGCTCCAGCCCCATAAGTTGTTTTCCTTTTGCACAATTTACTGCATTTTATAAACCATGTAGATTTGAGAACTTCTAGCCTAACTGCTAAAAACATGAGAAAGTAATTTTGGTAAGTAGCATAAAAAATATTTTTTTAAATCAAATGGGTTTTCAAAAAATAAAGTCTGTAGTGGCGTATAGTATAAAATTTCTCATCTTAAAAATGTTCATTCAGTGGCATTGTATACACTCACATGGTGTTGTATGACTTCACAACCATCTGTCTGTTGAGCTACTTCATCTTCACACACTAAAACACATTACTCTTTAAACAGAGTCCCATTCTCTGCTTCCCCCAGTCTCTGGTAGCCACCGTCCTTTATCTGAATTTACTACTCTGGATACCTTATATAAGTAGAATCATATAATCATGTTTGCCCTTTTGTGACCGGCTTATTTCATTTAAGGTTCATCCATATTTTGGAATTTCCTTCCTTTTTAAGGTGATATATATTCCAGTATATGTAGGTACCACATTGTATTTATCCTGTCATCTGAGGATGGGCATTTTTTTGAATGAAGGTTACATTTTGGCAGTTTGAGTCCTTACTTAGAACTCTTTTGGAGGGGCTGGAGCAGTGGGTCAGTGGTAGAGCACTGGCTTGGGATGTGCAATGACCAGGTTTGAACCCCAGCACCACATACACAACTGTGTGTCAAAAAAACAAATTTTATTTAGATGAAAATCTAAATAAGATTGGTTCATTCTCTCTCTTAAAAAAAAAAAAGAGTAAAGTTTCTTTAATACCATCCAGTTCTTTGTTAAAAAAACAAAAATAAAAAATTCCTTTGAGTTAACACCCAGCAGTGGAGTTGCTGGATGATATGCTAATTCTGTTTTCAGTTTTTTGAGGGACTGCCATGTTGTTTTGCATAACTGCTGCAACATTTTACCTTCTTCGCAGCAACACAGAAGGGTTCCAGTATCTTCACATCATTGTCAGTGCTTATTGTTTTCTGTTTTGTTTTGTTCTTTGTTTTCTTTCTGATGTTCCTACTGGGTATGAAGGAGTATCTCATTGTGTTTTGGATTTATATTTCCCTATTGATTAGTGATGTTGACTACCTTTTCAATCTTGTGTATTTAAATATACTTTATGAAATTGTCCTTCTCTTTGACTTATACCTCTGCCCTCTATTCCTGCCTTTGAATCTTTCCTACTGTATCTTAGCAATTAGTGTTTCCAAATAGGGAAGAGGAAAATAAAAATCAAAACTCTACATATAGGGTCTGGAGTGGTGGCTCAGTGGTTTTGGTGATTGGCTCACATGCACAGGGATGCAGGTTCAAACCCCAGCACCATGTACATAATGAAGTGTTGGAGCAATGAAAGCAAATGAAAAACTAAATAAAATTGATGCTTTCTTTCTCTTTCTCTCTCTCTGTCCCTTTCTCTTTAAAAAAAACAAAACAAAACTCTACACATATAACTGCATATAGCTCTCCCTTGGTATCTGCAAGAGATTGGTTCCAGGACTTCCTACAGATCCCAAGCTCCCAAGATGCTCAGATCCCTATGCATATCTTCCTGTGTAGTTTAAATCATCTCAAGATGACTGACAGTACACAACATGATATAAATATTATGTACGTAGTTTTTATACTATATTTTTATGGGAAAAAATTTATAGGCTCAATATGTGTTCTAAATATTTTCATTCTGTAGTTGAACCTACAGATACAGAGGGTTAACTGTCTGTTTTTTAAAATGTGTATCATTTGTACTTAGTGTTTTACAATCTACCTTTTGACATTAATGAGCTATGTCTTCTTTCTATGTCAAATATACATCTATAAATCTTCATTGTCATATTTGCTGACTATATGAAATTTTATCTAATAAATTAGCCCATTCCCTATTATTGGGTGTGAAGCATGCTCCTACCTTTTTAAACTTATTATATGAGTGCATTATAGTTAAGTCTTTGCAGAAGATTTGACATTTTTCATTTTTTATATTTCTGTTCATGTGCTTGGTCCATTTTTCTGTTAGTGCTTTTATAGACTCATGGAAAGAACACTTTTTTTTTTTTTTTTTAAAGAGAGGAAGGGACAATGAGAAAGAGAATCAGTTTTATTTAGTTTTTCATGTGGCCTTCATTGCTCCGACACTTGGTTGTGTACATGGTTATGAGGTTGGGTTTAGAATCTAAGTCCTCGCGAATGCCAGGCAAATGCTGAGCCACTGCTCCAGCCCCAAGAATCCACTCTTAAGTGACCCCCAAAGTCTAGCCTTTACTGCACATATCCTGCTTGTAGTCCCCAAGAATTGCTCTGTGAAGAACAAAGGGATCCATGCTAAGATCAGAACTACTTAAGTTTCTTAAGAGTTATACTAAGCAGCAGTATTAAAAGGCTCTGAGATGTATTTCAGTGAAGAAATACATTTAGTTCTGTAATGCTCAGTGTTCCCTAAATGGCTTTGACAACAGGATTCCTTTCTGTGTTGTACATGGTGATATTGGTAGGATTTAAATTTTTCAGAATATGTTCTGGGTCACTGGTTTTCTCAGTACTTTTCTTACCTCACCAGGAATTTTTGGTGGCCACGTTGATTTGATCTCTCTATGCCTTAAGTTTCCAGATGGTTAAAGAATAGGGGTTTAAAGGTTACCAATGAAACCTAAGTTCTAATGTGATTCCTCTAAGGTTAATTAGTAAATGGTGTAGCTAATAGTAAAGTCAGAATAGACCTCATAGTATATTGCAATTTAATTACCAATATTATAAATACAAATTATTAATTCTTGTGTGTCCACTAGTCCAGCTTAAGTAATATACATGCTTTTTACTCCAGATCATGATTATGTATACTTTTTATATTTACTGTTCACAGAGACTTAGCACATCATCTATTCCTTTCCAATTTACAATTCATATCAATATGATATTAATAGATACACCTAGTTTAACCTTTCTCCCCTGTTTTTTTCTTTCAGGAAGAGGCTCTGCGACGCCAGAGGGAGCAAGAAATTGCATTAAGGCGACAGCGAGAAGAGGAAGAAAGACAGCAGCAAGAAGAAGCTCTTAGACGATTGGAAGAAAGGAGAAGAGAAGAGGAAGAAAGGCGGAAGCAGGAAGAATTGTTACGCAAGCAGGTGGCCAAATGTTTCCTTCTAATTGCTTCTTTGAAGCTAGAAATTAGTAATTAGAATGTTAACATCGCCTATCTAACACCTTTCTGGGTTGCTGGAAATTACCAAAAGAAACCTCATAGACTTCTTTTGGCGGGGGTTCACTGGGGATCAAACCAAGGGGTGCTCTACCTTTGAACTACTCTTTGCCCTTTTTGTTTGTGTGTTTGTTTATTGAGATGCGGTCTTAATAAGTTGATGAGACTGATCTTGAAGTTGCAAACCTCCTGCCTCTCATCCTTCCAGGTAGCTAGGATTATACAAGTGTGCATCATTGGGCTCAGTTACCCTAAC
The DNA here is from genome assembly GCA_004027875.1 of Aplodontia rufa. NCBI lineage: Eukaryota > Metazoa > Chordata > Mammalia > Rodentia > Aplodontiidae > Aplodontia > Aplodontia rufa. Next base: position 86,434 of record PVKS010003635.1, read on the forward strand.
TGGCTCTTGTTACTTCTATCTAAATCCCTTTTATCACCAAATGAACACCTAATTTCTGGGGCAAAAATAAAATCAATCTGTGTGGGGTTTGCTTACCTATCAATGGTGAAAAAAAAATTTAGCAAATATGCAGAATAAATAGAATAGTACATCAGATTCCCATAAACCACCCAGCTTCAGTAATTACTGATGGAATGACTCTTGTACGTGGCATGAGGTGAGGGTCTGTTTTTGTTTTGTATGTGAAATCCAGTTTTCCCAGCACTATTTATTTAAGAGAATCTGTTTTCCCCAATTATAAGTTTCTAGTATCTTTATTAAAAACCAGCTGACTCTGAGTGCATGGATTTTTTTCTGGGTTATTCTCATCTTGCTTTCTTGATGGCATTCTTTGAAACACTTAAGTTTTAGTTTTTTTTAGGGGAGATGATTTTTTTTTTTTTAAATCTGGTTTTTGTTTTTCTGCCACTTAAGTTATGTATATGGTACTAGTGTTTGAACTTGGGTCCTCGTGTGTGGCGGACAAGTGCTCTTAACTGCTGAGCCACTGCTCCAGCCCAAGTTTTAAATTTTGATAATGTCCAAAATATCTGTTTTTTGTTTACATTTTATAGTTTTAGCTGTTATTTTTAGATACAAATTCTTTACCTTCTGAAGACATATTCTTTAAGATAAATGTTTTCAATGTATTTTTCCCTTAGACTGTGGCTTGTCTATTAGTAGCATCTTTGCTAAATAGAGATGTTTAATTTTGTTGACACCCCACCTCCCTTCTGGGTAGTGCTGAGGACTGAGCCCAGACCCTTGCGTGTGCTAAGCGTGTATTTTGCCATTGAACTACTTCCCCAGCCTAGTTGTGTTTTGTTTTGTTTATTTGGTTGGGTTTTTTTCGGGGGAAGGGTGCCTTTCTCTTTAACAAAACAAAAAAGTCTCCTACATAAGTTTAAATTGTTTTTTGTATATGGTGTGAGGAATGTGTTATACTAGCATCACTTTTTGTAAAGTTCTTTCTCTATTGAAATTCTTTGATGTTTTTGTCAAAATCACTTGTATAAATGATTCTTTCTCTGGACTTCTGTTTCACTGATCAACTTGTATGTCTTTAAATAAGTAATGTAGCTTTATGATAAGTCTTGAAGTAAGTCGAGTAGGACTTCTGGCTTTGTTCTTTTATTCAAAACTGGTTAACTATCTTAAATCTTTAGCCTTTTCATCAAAATTTAAAACCATCTTCTTAAGTTCTCTACAGGTAAAGGCTGCTGTGATAGTAATTAGGTTTGCATTGAATCTGCAAACTGGAGAGTTGGCATTTTAAGATGTATTGAGTCTTCCACTCAGTGAACATGTTATATCTTTTCATTTGTGTTTTCCTTTCTTGGTAATATTCTAGAAGTTGTGCACAGCTTTTGAGTATTTTAACTTCTGTGCTGTTAATGGAATTTAAAAAGTTGTTTTCCAGTTGTTTATTGCTCCTATGTAGGAGTGCAGTGGTTTTTCATGTATTGATCTTGTATCCCAAAACCTTTTAAAACTCATTAATTATAGCATTTTAGGTGATATCTTAGAATTTTCGATGTGAATATTTATTTCTGATCAGATAGGAGCAGTTTTGTTTTGTTTTGTTTTTTAGAGAGACAGTGAGAGACAGAGAGAATCAATTTTATTTAGTTTTTCATGAGACTTTAGTTGCTCCAACACTGTTGTGTACGTGGTGCTGGGGTTTGAACTCGCATCCTAATGCTTGCCAGGCAAGCGCCACTGTTAATTACTGAGCCACCGCTCCAGGCCCAAATAGATAATAGTGAATGGACAATGGACAGCCACGTTTCTGATTTTAGTAAGAACATGTTCAGTGTTTCACCATTACACATGTTGAAATTTTGGGGGTTGGAAAGTATAGTTCAGTGGTAGAGCATACACTTAGCATATCTAAAACCCTGGATAGATCCCCAGCAACCACCTTATCCCAACGTGTTTTGTATATACAGATTTTGTGACTGAGGAATTGCCTGTCTATTCCTTGTTTTCTGAAAATTATTTTCATGAATAGTGAATTTGTGAAATACTTTACATGTATTGATGATAGCATTAATTTTCTCATTTATTCTGTTATATTAACTGAGTACTAAACTAGCTTTCTGTTCCTGGATTATACCCTATTTGATAAGTTAACCTAATTTGTTACTATTTTGTTAAGGATATTTACATGTATGTTCATGAGGGTCTATAATATATAAGAAGAGTTCTTATTTTATCTTGTTATTAGTATTTGTAATCTGTGTTTTCTGACAAAATTGCCAAATTTAGTGGCACAAATTTGTTCACTTTTTTGGGGCGGGGGAAGGGTGATCAGCCATTGGGGATTGAAGCCAGGGACAGTCTACCACTAAGCTACATCTCCAGCCCTTTTAATTTTGAGGGTAGAGTCTTGCTGAGTTGCACAGACTGGCCTTGAACTTGTGCTCCTCTTGCCTCAGTCTCCAGAGTAGCTGGGATTACAGTTGTGCACCACCACACCCAACTTTACTATTCTTTTGTGTTTGTATAATCTATAGCAGTAGTCCGTCTTTGATACCTCATTTTAATAGTTTGTGTTTTTTTCAGTCTTGTTCATTTGTCAAGTTTTATCGGTCTTTTGAAAACCAATTTTTGCCCTTGTTGATTTTTTTTTTTGTCTTTGCCGTGATTACCGGTATAATCGCTATTGTTAACTTTCTTCTACTTTTAGTTTAATTTGCTTATCTTATCCATTTTTTTTTTTTAAGAGAGAGGGACAGTGAGAGAGACCGAGAAAGAAACAGCTTTATTTAGTTTTTCACATGGTGTTAGTTGCTCCAACACTTAGTTGTGTACGTGGTGCTGGGGTTTGAACCCCGGTCCTCCTGCTTGCCAGGAAGCACCGAAACCTCTGAGCCACCACTCCAGCCCCTCTTATCCAGTTTTTAAGATGAAAATTTAAATAATTTAAACTTATTTTTCTGATAAATGCATAAAAAACAATAATTTCCCTCTAAGCACTGCTGGCTATATCTCACAATTTTTAATGTGTTGTATTTTAATTATAATTTAGTTTAATATATTTTCTAGTGCTTTTTGCTTTAGCCTGGGGATTATTTGGAAATGGGTGCTTAATTTCCTAGTATCTGAGAGCCTTTCCAGATAATCTTATTGTATTTATTTCTGTCTTACATTGTATTTAGAAAACAGTCTATAAGATTTCAGTGTTATAAAATTTATTGACTTGTTTTTTTGGTTCAGCATACAGTGAATATGCCACGTGCCTTTCCAAAAAATGTATATTCCTCAGTGGTTCAGTGTGGCGTTCTGTGGATGCCAGGTCAAGGTAGTTAATAGAATTCAACTATTTTATATCCTTAATTTTTGAATGATGCTAAGATTTTTTGAAAATGTCTTGTTTACTCTGTCATTGTTAATATTGGCTCTGATGAACTCTGTTTTTAGTTGCATGCAAACCTGTCAAAGTTCTGTCTTCTTGGTGAACCTTGGGAAGGTTGTGAGATGTTTCTATCTGCCTCTAGCCATATTCCTTATCTTAAAGTCTGTTAAGTTGATGTTATATAGCCACTCTAATTTTCTTTAGTATGGTATATATTTTATTTTTTCTTTCATTTTCCTCTTTGTATATCTTGTGATTTTTAAAATGGCACAGTGGACATTGTGAACAATAGATTATAGAGACTATGAATTCTGCTTTATTCTTTTCTGTTTGTTCTGGCTTTCATTTTTACTTGGTGAATTCCATCTTGAAACTCTCCCTTACCACTCCCCTGATGGAAGAGCACTTGAAGCCTCTCTCAGTTCTTTGAGTTTTTAGCTGCTCCCCTTTTGACTCATCCCTGAGGTCTACCTCAAGCATGTAGTTAGTCACAGTTTCAGCAGTTTTGAGGGCTCATCTCTTGCAAAGCTGCCTTCCTTCTGCCATTTCTCCCTAAATTTATGGGTAGTCTTCTATCCCAGAACTCCACCTTTAGCCATCTCAAGCTAATTGAGCACTTGGGGAAGTATCCTCAAGGAAAGGTGGCAAACTCTAGTCCTTACACATTTGTTTGGTTGTATTATGTATTTTGCAGTGTTGGGCATGAAACCCAGGGCCTCACACATGCTAGAAAAGTTGTTCTACCTTGGAGCTACATCCCCAGCTCACATTTGGTTTTTTAAAGATAGACTCATATCCCTCTGGTGGTGTTTTTTTGTTTGTTTGTTTTTGTTTCTTTTTTGGTTTTGATACTTTGAAATTTGTTCAGTTTTTATAATTATATGTAATGCAGTTGGCCTAACCATGGTGTTTTGCCACCACAGAAAACAGAGACCCAGAGCATTTCATTCTAATGTTTGAGTACATAGGTAGTTTTATTTGTTATTAAACTTAATGTTCAGAATAGTGTCAGATTTTCAAATAAATTGTGAAAATAGTATAAAGAGCTCTCATGTACCCCTGCAAACAGTTTTCCCAATGATTAATAGATTAGTATGGCACATTTGTTTTAACTGATGAGCCAGTTAATTAATATTAACTGAAGTCCTTTGTTTATTATTTCATAAGACTTTTCCCTAACATCCTTCTTCTGTTCCAGGAATCTATTTAATATACATTACATTTAGTTGTCATGTCTCCTTAATCTCTCTTTGATTGCGACTATCTCTCATACTTTACTTGACCCCCCCCCGCCCACTTTGAGTGCCAGGGTTTGAATGGAAGCCATGCATTCAACCACTGAGCTACACCCCCAGACTCCTCTTTATTTTCAGTGCCCTTGAGAGTTTTAAGGAATACTGATCAATATATTGTAGGGTACCTTGCATTGAAATTTGAAATTTTTCTCATGAATAGCTGGGGTTATAGCTGTTTGGGAGGAAGAGCACATAGGTAAAGTAATTTTTTCATTACATCATATCAAGGGTACATATTGTCCATAATTTATAACTGCTGTGTATACCTTGATTGCGTGGCTACAGTCATGTTTGTCATTCTTAATTTAAAAATTTATCATTCTTAATTATTAATCTTAAATTATCCCTTCTTATTGTGCTCTTTGTAAGTCACTGGATATGGATTGTTGTTTGTTGGTTAAATTGACGTAAAGTTGGAGGTGACTCAGTTGTGCCTAGGTTCTAAATTGAAACTCTCTTTGTCAAGGGTAGAGAGCTTCCCAGTTAGCTTGTGTGTTGATCATTTTAACAGTTAAGTTACTTAGTGTGTTCTATGCCAGTCATCATGTTTGTTTTCTGGTGGACTGTGAGACTTCTAGGAAATAATTTCTCTCTGCAAGCAGTTTATGGCCTGTGTCGGTGATGAATTTATAAGAAAAAATGCCACAGTTAGGATAAGTTGAGCTGTGAAATCAAATTAGACTTGTGAAGGTGGAGCAAACAGAAGATGACAGTGTCGCCTCGTGTGTCAGGGAGGTCTTGCTTCAGTGATAGAGATGCTGTTAGTATTCAGGCCCAGTGCGTACTTCTGCCCTACCATCTCTTAGTGTCTTTCTTTTCTTTTTTTTCTTTTTTTTTTTGTTACTGGGGATTGAATTCATGGGAGCTCTACCATTGTAGCCCTTTTTATTTTAAGATGGGGACTTGCTAAGTTGCCCGCACTGGCCTTGAGCTTGCAATCCTCCTGCCTTGGTCTTCTGAGTTGCTGGGATTACAGGCATGGTAGTGTCTTAATTTTTGAGTTCATATTTTTACATCTCATGTTTAGGGATTTTGCATATCTCACTGTTATATAACTGGTGTCCAAAAGAGGAGTGGCCCTTGTCTTATCCTTTGTTATTTTTGTCTGGAAAGAATGTCTTAGAAAGAATATCTTAGAAGTCGCTTAGCAAGGGGCTGGAGCGGTGGCTCAGAGGTTACAGCGCTTGCCCAGCATGCATGAGTTTGAACCCCAGCACCATATGCACAACGAAGTCTCGGAACAGTGAAAGCCACATGAAAAGCTAAATAAAAATTGTTTCTCTCTCTCTTTCTCTTTCTCTCTCCCCCCTTATGTCCCCCTCTCTTTTAAAAAAATTTAAAAAAAAAGAAATCTCTTAGCAAATACTTTGGTCTAAATCAAATCCACATCACTGATCCTAGAGACATTGGAAGCTTTAAAGCAAAAATCTCTTTTATACCTGTGGCAGAAGACTTTGTTTGCAACAAAGCCTGAAAGGAGTGATCATTGGCTAGGTAGAAACAGAAGTTGCCCCAGGCAGACAAGAAGCAATTAGATAGATGAGGTGTACTTAGGCATAATGAAAAGGCAGAGGTGAACTTCACCTTCTAGATCCCCTTGGAGTGGCTAACATCTGATCTAAGTTTTGGAGAATGTGTTAAATAGGTGAGACAGAACATTGAAGAACACAGCAAACAGACTGCAAAAGTGAGGAGACTTTTTTAAATGTGAAACAGCAGTTCTAGGGGGAAAAGTGGACTGGTTTTGAGAGAATGAAACAAAAGAAAAATAAGCCCAGGTAGGAGAAAAATAAGTAGATGGATGAGTCAAGGAGAGATATTTTGAAAGAACCTTGTGACTGGGCCATGAAGAATGAGAGCCAGTAATGGAGTTAAGTGGTCTTAAGAAGATTTGGCTTAAGTTTTATGGTGAACCAATATCCTTGCCAGATCTTGGTAGTTCCTTGCACTCACCACCCTGAAAAGCTCAGCGAACCTCAAATGCAACACTATTTCCAGGAGACCTTCCTGCAGCTACTGGCAAACCCCTTTTAGGTCAAGGATTTCATCAACAGAACTTCAAAGTGGGAGCTCTATAATTCAGTACAGTTGCATCCTGGAGCATCCTGTGGCTTCTGTCAATTGTTTTAAAAGAAAACTCATTTCTGAGCCAAGAATGGTAGCTTTTCCTATAATTCCAGCATCTGAGGCCAGAGGATTGCAAGTTCAAGGCCAACCTGGGCAATTTAGTGAGACCCTGTCTCAAAATTTAAAAAAAAAAGGGGGGGGGCTAGGAGTATAGCTCAGTGGAAGAGTACCCCTGGGTTTTGCACCCCAGTACTACAAAACAAAAAATCCAAACTCCATTTCTGCTTTATGTCATCCTAAATAGAGTTTCTGCTGTCATTTCTATAAGTCATTTGATAGAAGCTTTCAAAAGTGATTCAGATTTTTCCCTTACAATTAAAACTTTTTTTTCTTTCCTTTAATTTTTTCCTTCTGGAAAGGAAGAGGAGGCTGCCAAATGGGCCCGGGAAGAAGAAGAAGCCCAACGCCGATTAGAGGAGAATCGGCTGCGAATGGAAGAGGAAGCAGCCAGACTCCGACATGAGGAAGAGGAGCGGAAGAGAAAAGAGCTGGAGCTGCAGAGGCAGAAGGAGCTTGGGCGCCAGAGGCAACAGCAGCAAGAGGCCCTGCGGAGGCTGCAGCAGCAGCAGCAGCAGCAGCAACTGGCACAGATGAAGGTAATGCCTGAGACAGTGCCTGATAGGGGCCACTTTTTAACTGGTTTGAAGTTAGGTAGATACTGGCAGCATTAGTAGCATTGACTATTACTTCTGAATTGTTTTGATCCTCAACAGAATACGATGCATTTATTTTAAGTGCTAGGAATAAACAGAAGGGGCTAGGATGTGAGCAGCGATGCAGGTATGAATGGGTCTGCTTGGTCCATAAGTTTAACTGGGCTCCATGGTTTTTGGAGGGCCTGCTACGTACCAGTTAGCACAATTGAGACAAAGATAAAAGAGGGAAGGCCATCAATCACCGTCAGACAGCTCATGGATTTAAAGAGTGGGCAGCATCCCAGCATCTGAATGTATAAATGGGAACTAAGAGCACAGGACTTGAACACAGTTGGCCTTTTGGGTTTATTGAAAGTTAGATTAAAGGATCATTTATACAAAGGGTTTTTTTTAAAGAGGGTTCAAAGCATCATTTGAATTAAGGAGAAAGTGAAGCCTTGGAGCCCAGTAAAGAGGGTGTGATAGTGGTGAGACTATGAATACGAAGGGCCAGTGGGAGGGAACTGGCCTGATACAAGCAAGCAGCCAGCCTCTTCCTCTGGATCTGATGCCTACCAGAGAGCAAGCCTTTAGCAGCTGGGAAAGTTAGTGGAACTATTGATGAAACTGAAATAACTGGGAAAGGAGGAGCAGATTTTTAAGAGGTTCTGCATAACTTCATACTGGGTCTGCAGTTAGCAATAAAGTTTAGTCTCCTCTGTCTTCGAAGAGCTCACAGGATAAAAGCATAAAGAGGAATTTAGATAATGGTGTGATGGTGTAGTGGGAGAGGTGGCATTAAGGCAGTAGTTGTCAGAGTGTGGTCATATGGGAACTCATTGGACATGCAATTTCTCTGGTCCTAACTTAGACCTACCAAGTGCAAGCCTGTAAGGGCAGAGCCCAGTGAGCTTGTGTTAACTCTCCATGGGATTCTGATGCTTGCTAAAATGTGAGGTTCACTGCCTGTTTCAAATGTTCGGAAAGGCATCCTGAAAATAGTGGCTTCCAAAGTCTTCAGGGATGGAATAATTTTCTAAGTTGAACAGGTAATAATGGGGGACAGGTTATAAGAGAGGGGTCCGGGGCTCAAAGTTTAGAAACACTGTGGAACATTTGGGAAAATTCAAAAACCAGGTAACTATTGCTGTGCATGAATAAGTATGGGCAGGGTCCCTAGTGCCATGGGCTGTTGACACCCTATTAAAGATTTAAGATTTAAAGGTATGGAGAATATTGAAAACACCACCAATCAGATATGTAGGAGAGCTAAGAGGAAAGTGGACATGAAGGGAACAAAACTACAGGTTAGCAGACTCGTAATCAGTAGGAGAGGGAAAGGTTTTGTCAAGGCATAGCAGTATGGGTAGGTTTGGAAAGATGATGTCACTAATTATTGAGTGCTTGTTTTGTGTTAGGCACAGCAGTGACAACTTCCCATGTGTTATATCATTTAATTTTCACAGAGTTTTCTTACAAAGTTTAGGTGTTGATACCTGTATTTGCCAAAGAGGAGAAATGCAAAGAGGCTAAGTCCCTTGCCTTGGGTTCAACTGAGAGTTGATAGCAGATGTCTTTGGCTTCAGAGCCATGCCAAAAGACCTTCTTAAGAGTCTGCACCACAGGACTTGGTGACTAATCAGAATATGCGTGTGGGGGAGACATAATCATGGTAACTTCTAGCTCTTGCCTGTGGTTTTTGCCTCTTCCAATGAAGATCATAAATATTTTATAGGTAAACATTCTAAAAGAAGATAAAAGAACTCAAGGTAGTAATAAGGAATTGCTAAAGTCTCATGAGAAAGGCAAGCAGTTTTTAAAAATGGCTTTGAGATCATTCACCTATCATCCAAGTCCAAAGTTACAGAGTACAGTTCGATTTTTTTTTTTTTAAGAATCAATTTTATTTATTTTTTTATCTTTCTTGTCTTTCTGACACTTAGTAGTGTATGTGGTGCTGGGGTTTAAACCTGGGTCCTTGTGTATGCCAGGCAAGCGTACTACTGCTGAGCTACCACTCAGTTTGTTTTTTAATGAATTCACAGATACATACAACTGTCATATGATTGATTTTAGAACATTTTCATCTCTCCCCTGTTTCCCAACAAAAATCCTGTCTTTTTTTTTTTTTAACTCACTCCTCCTTTGCTTTTATTTTTTTTAAAGAGAAAGGGACAGTGAGAGAGAGAAAGAGAGAAACAATTTTTATTTAGTTTTTCATGTGGCTTTTCTTGGTCGGAGACCTTGTTGTATATGTGATGCTGGAGTTTGAACCTGTGTCCTCATGCTTGCTGACAAGCACCGTAACTGCCAAGCCACCGTGCCAGCTCCAATTCTGTGTCTTTTAATCTCATTCTCTATCCCTAATCTCCTCAACTTTAAGTAACCCCTAATTTACTTTCTGCCACTGGAGATTTGCCTATTCTGAATAGTTTTGTGTCTGTCTTCTTTTATTCAGCATAGTATTTTCAAGTTTCACCCATATTGTAGCATGTAAGAACCTTCATTCCTTTTTATGGCTGCATAAATATTTTCTTGTGTAGGTATGCTACATTTTGTGCATCTCTTCATTTATTTTTGAACATTTGAGCTATTTCTACCTTTTGTTTATCATAAATAATTCTGCTATAAATATTCATCTATAAGCTTTTGTGTGGGTATAAATTTTCATTTTTCTTGGATGTAAAATCTAGTAATGAAATTGTTGAATCATATGATTTTTCTCTTTGACACTTAAAGGAACTGCTGGGCCATTTTCCAGAGTGGCTGCACCATTTTAAATTTCCACCAGCAGTGTGTAAAATTTTTGTTCTGCTTTGCCCTAGAGAGCAGATCCATGAAACACAGAGTATATGTTTTGTATGTGTAGTATGTGTATGTATGTGTGCAGACAGATAGGGGGTGGAGGGACAGAGAGAATGAACATACTTCTGCACCACAATGGGAAGAATCTCAGAGATGCCTAAGAAAAAAATTTGCCATTTCTGGAGACTCTGCTTTTCTATTCTTGACCTCTGCCGAAAGAGGGCTGGTAGTTGTTTTCTGGTTATGGTGGGATGACACACATCCACTGGGATCTTAGACAACATTTGTGGTTATGAGCAGATTGGCTGCATCAGATCTCAAAAGGTACGCAGATTTTCAGGTTTTGCTTTGGACTTCTGCTTGATATTAGGCGTCATAGAGGCAGGGCATCTCTTTTTATAGGTCCTCTCAGCTGGTAGTGTCAAGTTTGAGAGCTGCTGCTTTATTTCATCTTGATAGTGCCTTCCAAATGTGCCATTTCTATGGAGAAAAAGAGTTTCTGCTCATCAGTTTTGCCTGTGTTGTTCCCACCTGCTATTTATCTCATATCGTCCCTCTGGGCTCCTCCCTTAACCTGCACAGGTAAATTTTGAGAGAAATGGCCCTCTACCTATACTGTTGGGCAAAAAAATGCTAAGTGTTAATTATGTTCAGTAATGTTGAGGGCATTCATTTGTTCTTGGGCAATGTCAGTGATAAACTGTACATTAACCCCACCAGCTCCACTTTTAGCTGTTTCTACTGTAGATCTATTCTTTTTTGAAACTTCAGCATTTTGTTTGTTTTGATTTATGCTCGTATATTACTTGTATTAAGCATTTTTAACATCTGATTAGAGTTATTTGTTGAAGAGCCATAGGATGCCCCAAGTTAAAGTATATCATTTTCTAGCCAAGAGGAACAAAGGAATTCTCTTAGAATAACCCAGCTTTGAGAATTCTACCGAAATTATATTTTAGTCAGTAACTTTAAAGAATAGATAAAAGTAGAATTATTGATTAAAAATAGCTTAGTATTGGGGCTGGAGCCGTGGCTCGGCAGTTACGGTGCTTGCCCAACATGTGCAAGTACACGGGGTTCAAACCCCAGCACCATGTACATAACTAAGTGTCAGAGCAATGAAAGCCATGTGACAAACTCCATAAAAATTGATTCTTTCTGTTTCTCTCTGTCCTTTTGTCTTTAAAAAATAATGTGAACATATAATTATTTTTTAAAAAATAGCTCAGTATTCGTGACTAGAGCTACGGCCTGCTTAGCAATGACTTTCATTCATTAAAGACTGAGAGCTATGTCTGGTGTCTTGCATTAGCTGCCTTCTCTGCTCTGTTTCCTTTCTCTTTGTGACTTTGTTTTGCTGTGATTAAATTGCTATGTATAAATCTTATAACAAATTTGCCACCCAAAATGACAGAACTAATATAAGTGTGTGTATGTGTGTTTTTAGTTATTTTAAAACACACTTAGTTTGGGATCAATGAGACAACTTAAGCAAAAGAAGCAAACCATCTGAGAATAACAAATGAATAAGGAATTTTGAAATTAATGTTGTAAAATGGAAACCTTGGTGTTCCAGCTGTATACGATACATTGTTGCCTCTTAGTTTCCTAAACACGTTTACTCACAAACTGTCCTGTCTTACTTTTTTTTGTTAGCTTCCCTCTTCTTCAACGTGGGGTCAGCAGTCTAATACAACAGCTTGTCAGTCCCAGGCCACGCTGTCATTGGCTGAAATCCAGAAACTTGAAGAAGAGAGAGAACGGCAGCTTCGAGAAGAGGTAAATTTTTAAAATAAGAGTAGTATAACTAAATGTATCCCAGAAGATCTAAAGTGCATGATGGGTTAGTGGTTTCTGAACACAGTGGTTGCTGTTAGAGTTGCTGTGTGTCTGATGTGTTCATTATTAACACTCCAGCCTATAATTTGGTTACTGGGGCGCAAATATTAAGATTCTAATGACACTAAGACTAGATAACATAAATATGAAGTTTTCTTAAATATTTTTTCTGTAGCTCTTGAGAATAGCTCACAGATAAAGTACATGTGTTATTCAGAATCATAGGTGAGTTTCATGTAAATATCCTTTTGTAAATTTGATGGTTAGAATGCAAAAACATTTTTCTCGAAAGGTTGGGCTCTCCAACTAGCATAAAAAAACTTATGATGAAAATAATATATCTCTGCTTTTAATTCTGCATCTTGAAGTTCATTAGGGTATGAAGGATATCAAAGAGTAGAAAAAAGGGAGAATAACAGTTCTTGACAGAGGAGGGAATATGAGTAATTCATGAGGCCTGTCCTGCCACTAGGCCTCATTGATTCATTCAGTACGTACTTACTCTGGGTATCTGCACATTAATAGTCTATGGATGTCACTGAGCCTGAAAGAGACAAAGAGAGAATTTCTCTGCTTTCATGAGGAAGGAGAGATGGACTGTAGAAATTAAGGAAAATATGCCACCTTTTGGAGAGTGAGAAGTGCCAGAGAGAAAAATAACTCTGGAAAGCAGCTAAGGAAAGTGTGGACATCAGGGAGGGTATTTCTGATTGTCTGCTTTTTAGTAGTGTGGTCTGGTAAGGTGACATGAAACAGCAGAGTGCTGAAGAACATGCTTTATGTGGATGTGGTTTAAGACAGCAGTCAACTTGAACTTGGGTGGTGTGGTTCACTGAAATAGGGGGCCATGGATACACAGAGGCAGATGTTATTTATCATGTAGCATGCTTGACGTCGTCCAGTGAGTTAAAATATTTCTTCACCTTGAAAATTACCTTACCCCTCCCACTTTCATTTAAAAAGAAAACAAATGGGGTTGAGGATTTAATTTAGCTCAGTGGCAGAGCACTTGCCTAGCACGCACAAGGTCCAAAGCTCAGTCCTCAGACTTAAAAAAAAAAAAAAAAGGAAAAAGATAAAGATTGAACTCTTCTTCTGGAATTTCTAGCCTTTTTCTAAAAGACTAGAAATTGTTCAAGTAATTTTGGTTTCTGCAAAATGAAAAATTAATAATAGACGTAACCAGTAGGAATCATAGGACACACTCTTCCCTGCCTCTCCACTTCCATGTCTCCCTACACTCTTTCCCTTTTTCCCCCTTCCTTATTCATCTTTTTTTTTTTTACCTGTCTGAAGTTAATCATGACTTCATCTATATTTTAATATTATTAATTTTCTTTGAACCTTTAATTCTTCTTGTACCCTACAAAAGGCATAAAATGCCACTTAGTACATATTTCATATATTTATCACATGGAGAAACCTAGGATACTGTTACTTCAATATTTTCCCCTGGAGGCATCCTCTCTGGGATGCTCTAACTTGTTCCAGTCTGGACACTGTCAGTGCAATGCAAATGTTCATCCTCCTTCCCCTATTCACCACTCCTGGACTGATTTTGAGTTTCTCCTATGTTCCATGCTAGGGATTGAACCCTGAGGCACTTAACCACTGAGTCTTATCCCCATTCCTTTTTTATTTTTTTTAAATTTTGAGATAGGGTCTCCCTAAGTTGCTGAGGCTGGCCTCTCAAGCCACTGGGATTACAGGTGTGCACCATTGCACCCTGTATTGTCTTTGTATTTTTTTTTAAGAGGGGGAGAGAGGGAGAATCAATTTTATTCATTTATTCATCTGGCTTTTGTTTCTCCAACACTTAGTTGTGCATTTGGTGCCGGGGTTCGAACCATGTCCTCGCACATGCCAGGCAAGTGCTTCAACTGATGAGGCACTGCTCCAGCCCCGTCTTTGTGCCTTTTGGTGGGGCTTTTTTTTTCTCTTTGATGGGGCTTTCTTCTTCTTCTTCTTCTTTTCAATTTTATCTTTTCTTTGAGCTTTTAATGTATGCTACACAGTTTAAATTTCTCTTTAGTCATTTTTGTTCTTGAAGTATTTCTTTTTATAGACTTTTATTGTTTTCTTGATTGTACCATCCTACCTCTCTAAGGATGTTACTAGTAGCTTTTTAAAAGCCAGTTTCTATTTTCCTTTGTTTTGTTTGTTTCCACTGAATTCTGTATATTTGTTTTGGTCTTTGGCTTTTGCCTTACAAACATATGACTGGTAGTTTTTTTAAAAAGCCAGCTCCTGTTTCCACTTGTCTTATTTGTTCTCACTGAATTTTGTATGTTTATTTGTTTGGGTCTTTGGCTTTTGTCTTAGAAGCACATGTAAATGTTTGGTAATCCTGGGCTTTTTTGTTCATATTTACAGATTACATACTAAAAAGCTGATTGGCGTTTCTGGTTTTATACCACCTTGGTGTGGGCTTTTGGTGTAAGGTTTCTCCGGGGGTTGTTCTGTTGGGGGAGTTGAGGAGTCCCTCCGCCTGTTGTTACCTTTAAGTGTATTCTATTGTGTAGGTCAGCTTCTACATAGAATAATCTGCCAATCAGGTTTGGCTTTTCCAAACAGAAAACTAAAAACTTTAAAGTTTTTAGTTTTCTGCTGGGGTAAGAGAGAAGGCAGTTGCCCAATTGCATAGGGCTGGGGAGGCAGTCTGGGGTCTTTCTGCTTCTGTTTATAGACTTCAGCCAGTCTTCCTCTGGTTGAGATGTGGAGCACTTCCTGTTCCTGAGCTTGCTATATGAATCTGCCTGTTTCTGAGCTTCTTTTAAAGGTTTCAGTTTACTGGGTCTGTTACACTGATTACCTCAAGCTATGCTTTCTACCTCTTAAAATGTCTTCTATTCTCTCTATCCTACTGGCTTATGCTTTTTTTTTTTTTTAAAGAGAGAGGGACAGTGAGAGAGAGAGAGAGAATCAATTTTATTTAGTTTTTCATGTGGCTTTCATTGCTCCGAGAGTTCGTTGTGTACGTGGTGCTGGGGTTCAAACTTGCATACTTGTGCATGCCAGGCAAGCGCTATAACCATCGAACCATTACTCCAGCCTCTGGCTTATGCTTTTAAATACACAGCACACGTACTCACATACACACATTTACTGACATTTTGATGGGGT